>JAGDQP010005347.1:0-63592 GCA_022664845.1 Lepisma saccharinum
ATGGGCCGGTCACATAGCTAGACGAACAGATGGAAGGTGGACGACAAATGTACTACAGTGGATTCCTAGAGAAAAGAAACGACCGAGACGACGTCCAAATGTAAGATGGGTAGATGAAATCAAACGTTTTTCAGGAGCTACATGGATGAGGATATCAGCAGACCGAGATATGTGGAAAGAAAAGGGGGAGGCCTTCATCCAGCATTGGATAGAAAACGGCTGAATATGATGATGATGATGATGATGATATATTTTAAACAAACGTTTCACTACAAAATGTGTATTTATTTACCTGCGATACATGGGAGTCGGTGAAAACATACAAATTTGTGGTCACTTTTATTACTTTTTTCTTTTGAATATCTATCTAGAGTATGATAAAATGTAAATTTGGGTTTCGCTGTGACGAACCGGGGATGTATTTAAACGTTAACCTACGAAACACTATGTTTTATTTCTTCATTATCTTGTATCTTAATTTAACCAAAAGATAACTATTATTCCCCACGATTCAATTCTTTCTGAATCTACATTATTAACATTTATTCAAAGAGCAATGACTACTAGACTCAAATCTAAGATATAATTTGTAAATAAGTAATCTCTTCATGGATGGGTGGATTTATGGGGGGTGGGGCGACATTGCCTCCAAGCTATTTCAGAATGACTTTAAATGTTTCATTCTAAACGATAGCTTTGAAATTTGTTATCAATATAACAAGCGTCTCTCTCCTAAATCCGCCCATGATAAGTCATCTCTTCTATGGTATAGCAATAAACAGTTGGCCATAGTTCTTCAATCACAAAGTAGAGTGTTGCCAGATCTAAATTAATGCTAATTATAACAAATAACATTTTTATATTTAATTTACAATCACCAACAACGTAAATGTATCAAATACTCTGGCCCATAACTTAAGTTAGAACTGATGGATGAACTTTAGGTACTCACCCGGATGAGAAATTACTCTTTTCTAAAAACGATTTCGAATCTCACTGAATGAACCTAACTCAATTAGCCCAAAAGAAGACGAAGGAACTACGGTAAATATACGTAATATGAGTTCAATATTAAAAAGCCGTCTTTATGCTCTCATTTATAGCACGATTTGAATGTTTTAAGTAAACGTATCTGTAACAAAATATCAAAGAAGACTTTTTGGATATTTATTTATATTTATTCTTTATTCTTCTATTATTTATTTACATTCAATTTCTTGTTTTTGCTTTGAGAAACCTCTTCTATATTAATTCATCAGTAGTAAGATGTAAATAGATTAATATATATATACAGGGTGAGGCAAAAGTCGGTTAATACCCCTGTAGCACACGATCGGCTTGGCGTTCACACTTGGATCACGGTATATGTTGTTCGGGTTGGTCATAGACCATATTGTACGACATGGGTGTCATGGCGGCCATCTTGGAAGCCACCATCTTGGATCCAACTTTGGAATTTTAAATGGGAAGGGGGCATGTGGGGTATCATTGGACACGAGCGCGAGCTCAGATAAACAATGGTGCAGTTCATTTTCACCTGCCTGTATTGGTTAAGAAGTTATTGCGTTACAAAGTGTGAAAATTGGGCATTACAGCATGTGCTCTGTGTGCTGTCCTTCTTGAGCAAGACACATTGCAAGGCGCCTCTGCCAATCCGCATGGACTCGCATGGTTTCACAACATTGGAGAGTGCACTGCATCAGATGGTTGATATCACGAATGGGTTCTTAATACACGAGGTTCTTCAGATGGCCCCAGAGAAAAAAGTCTAGCGGCGTAAGATGTGGGGGATCGTGGTGGCCTCTCTATGGGTTCCCGTCGCCCTATCCAATGGCTCGGAAATTGTGTATCGAGCCATTGGCGTGCACATAACGCATAGTGAGGTGGAGCCCCGTCTTGCTGGAAAAAGGATGGGAAATCACCGGCCTTATTCAAGAGGGCAGGGAACACTTCATCCTCGAGCAGAGCACGATATTTCTCACCAGTCAGGGGGCCGTGGATAAAGAACGGTCCAATAATGCGCGTCCCCCAGACTCCACACCAGAACATCACCTCCCCGCTTTTTTGCTGTCTTGGCGCCAATCTGGGTTTGTGTCACTTCAGTATCTGTGATTTTGTTTGTTTACCACTCCGTGGACGAAAAATAATGCCTCATCACTGAAAAGAACACAAAGTGGGAACATGGGATCGTCCGTACACCTTGCTGTGGCCCATTCTGCAAACTGCACGCCTGTCTGGATCATTCTCTGCTAAACGCTGCTGGAGTTGCAGCTTGTACGGGTGCCACTTGTTCACATGCAGCACCCGTAGCACTGATCGCTGACTGATTCCTGATTGTACGGGTTCCACACGACGAGAACTGCGTTTTGGGCTTTTCACAACAGCAGCAAACACGTCTGCCGCCTTGTCGTTGGCAGTAACGGTCCGTGGGCGTCCAGATCGATCCTTGTAGTGCACAGAGCCCGTCTCATGGAACTTCTTCAGCAACTTGACACTGCAACGTGTGAGATGTTCTCCCTCTCTAGGTGGGATGTATTAAATTCCGCCGCAATCACCCTGTCAGATCGTCCACCACTTTTCTCCACGATCTCGATGCGTTCTGGGATTGTTAGCGACATCTTACGTCACCTGGAACAACAGAGAACAACATGCTGTAATGCCCAATTTTCACACTTTGTAACGCAATAAGTTCTTAACCAATACAGGTAGGTGAAAATGAACTGCACCATTGTTTATCTGAGCTCGCGCTGTGTCCAATGATACCCCATATGCCCCCCTTCCCATTTAAAATTCCAAAGTTGGATCCAAGATGGCCGCCATGACACCCATGTCGTGCAATATGGTCTATGACCAACCCGAACAACATATACCGTGATCCAAGTGTGAACGCCAAGCCGTTCTTGTGCTACAGGGGTGTTAACCGACTTTTGCCTCACCCTGTATATATATATATATATATCGTTTGGAGGGGGAAAACTTGCAGCTGGAAACAATGTCCCAATTTCCCTCCCCCGTAGATACACCTCTGCACCCAGACCTTGTTGAAAGAATTGAATGGGTTCTGGAGAAATTGACGCGTATGTTACAACTGAAACTTTTGAATATATTTATAGATTTATCTATATATATATATATATATATATATATATATATATATATATAACATGTTTTCTACAATTGTTTTGTAGTTTCCAGAATGGTTTAAACAACAGATCTTAATTACATACATTCTTATTTATCAATTAGGTTCGCGGATTTAGTTTTCCTTAGTTTTTCATGGGTTTGTGGATTTGGGGACTTTTTTGGTATCTTCTCGATTTATGGTGTGTAATTTTAGGAAACATTGTAGTTGCATACGGAGAATACACAAACTAAATGTCTTATCAGTGCTGTTAACGTTAAAATTGCAAGAAAGGAAATGATTCTAATATTTTCATAGCAGAAGTGCAACAAAAATGCATGTAATATGATAAATACATTTAAGGTAAATAGATTTCAACCATTTGCCACTGTGAGGGCGAACGATTATGAGGTAAGCAGATTTAACTTCCTTCTACGACAGTTCCTGTTAGGGCTGTCCACTAATAAAGTCGTCTTTTTTAACTTTACGGAATAAATTGCCACTCTCTTAAGCGGCCCCCTACACGGTCGAGCATTTTGGCGAGCATGCTCGGACCCAACATGCTCGCCAGAATGTTCGACCGTGTATGGACGCGATTCCAACATGCTCGACTGATTTGTTGGGTTGGGTGCTCGGCTCGACAGCTACCTCCAACTCGAACCCAACATTGAGCATGTTTCGTGTATGGACAACCAATCGAGCTGCTCGCCCAACATGCATAGACGTCATTTCGTAATTTTCAAGGGTAGCAAGCCGAGGAATTCTCTAGAGGTGGGGTAAAGAGGTTTTTGCTGTGGGTGCATGAAATACTCGGTGTAAAAAACAGCCGACAAGATTCAGGATTGCAGTTATTTTCATTAAAAAAAAGATCTATCACCGACTAGGATATTTAGGCATAAACTGCAGTACTTGTATTCATGGACGGCGCCAGACTAAGATAATTCGGGGGCTTTCTTCCAAAATTTGGGGGGCTATTATATTTTTTGTAATTCGGCCAGTTTGACTCTAGAATAAATTATTATTATTACGATACTGTACTACTACGAATTCTAACATCTACAAATTGAGAAATACTATTGATTTTCGAAAGGATACAATAATACAAAATAAATTATTCACAGAAAGAAATTGTGAAAGCATCAAGCACGGGCAGCAGTTGCTGTAGGCTCTGTATTTTCATATTCCTCTTGGTTGCATAATGACTTAGATAAACAGTTATATTTCCGACTCCAAGCTCAATCCCAGTAGCACACAAACGTTGAAAATACCTGGATTAAGCGTTAGTACCGAAACGTAGAGTCTGTAATCGCCGGTTGAGCAAGAGAAGTCTCGGGATAAGAAGAACGCTTAAATACGATTCTGATACTGCTATCCCACTGCTATAAACCGCTATTCAGACCCGAGTAGCAGTGAATCTCTATAAAATTTCCCGCCGTAACTCGGAACAGCCCATTATTTCGAAATTCTGCCTAGGTACACCATTTCACGCACCACCACTCTGGCGGGTGGAAAGAATGAACAAGAAAAAGGAAACATCCTGACTGAGATTTTCCAAGGGTTTTTCCTCGGTCACACCAGGCAAAAGTCGGGATGGCACCTTCAACATAGATCCTGACCGACAACTTCCTGAATCCGTTCCCGTTCCCTATCCCGGTCTCAGACTTAGATGCCTAAAGACCATAAATAAAATTCAAATTTCAAAAGAGAAAGGAAACTTGTAGGTCTGCAATAGAACTTTTCACATCCACCCAGGTTAGGTCCCGTTACTTCTGAATTCTGCGCTACCAAAATGTACCAAATGTGTTAAAAAATTACAAACATGATGTGAAATTTAGAGAAAGGTTCTAAAATCATAAACAATAAAATAAAACACAATGATCAAATGAAAAAATAAAAAAAGGATTAGCATAGGGCTAGCAAATAAAGGCTGCTTTAGACGACAGCATTTATGCTACGATGAATCTTACGATTAGCAGTAGTGCCAGAGTATGAACGCAAGAATGCTACAATAGGACAAGATGCTATGGTATAAATCCATATTTTTTTCCTTTTACGCTGGCACACTGCTTTCGCCAAGATTCATCGTACGAGAAATTGTATCGTCTAAAGTGGCCTTTAAGGTGAGCACAGCGCTCATCCGCCACCAGCGACGTGGTTTTTGATAGCGTGACGAACGATGAGTTAAATATCGTTTAACATTGGTACTCACTCGTTAGTACAACACTGGTCATCTCCAGGAACGTTTCTGAATACGGCTGATCAGGTTTAATGAAGTACACAAAGCAAAGTTCTTTCGTCAGCTTCTGAATAGTTCTACTTTTTGTAACTCCTTGGACTCGAAAAACTCACGTCCATCTCGGGAGAGTAAGTAGCAAATGATTTCTGCTAAACATGTAGATCGGATAGATTGAAACAAATCGAACCTCACTTTCTCATTTATTTCCGTGGATAGTGTTTTATTTTGAAGATGAAGATAATGAAACAAACATCTAACCTGATTTTTCTAGCATTTTCGTCAAATGTGTGTGAATAAAAGAAAAAAGGTTAATCTGCTTTTTCTAACTTATTTTCGTTTTTTGAGTCAGTAATCCCTAAGCGGATATGAAAAAAGAACCCAATGTTTTTGTTAAAGAAAAGAAAATATGAGTCTTGCAGAGGAATAGGTTTCCTCGGAGGTAAATGTTCTACTTTACTGAGGACCTCCAGATTGGGACCTTACCATTGCTTTAACTTTCGTGACTCGTGTTTCTTCCTCTTCAAATGTGCTGCTGGGTTGCAAGAAAATACTTAAGTGTAAAATCTGTCTTAAGCAGACCATCGAACTCTACATAATACTGGAGTAACAGAGTTAGAACTGAAAATTTGGTTCACATTGGATTAGACTGGAAGTGGACAAACAAGTTTAAATATTTGCTCTGGCGTCTGTCTTTTAACACTAAGAAGTCACTCCAGTATTGTGTAGACCTCGATAGTCTGACTTAAGTCAGATTTTACACTTTTACATTTTTTGCAACCCAGCCCAGGGCTATAAAAATTGTATTGAATTTTATTTATGGCCTGTAGGAAACTCAAGTTGAGTTTTGGGGTATAAGAATTTGGATTTATTTAAGGCTTTTGGCATCTTCGGCTCAGGCCGGATGCTTAGGTTGAGGATGCGGAACGTATCGCTCAGGGGCAATTTTTAATATACCATCCTGGAATTCGCCTGGTGAAACTGAGGGAAACCCTGGAAAGCCTCAGGCTCGAATTTCATTCACACACTAGACACGTGCTTTACTTTCGATTTGGCCGATTATCCAATTGAAACACGTGTTTAAGTATTTCTATTGCATACTTAGAGCTGATTTTCTTCCAAGCGTGCGTTGCTTACGATTTGGGTGAGTAGCCCATTGAAACACGTGTTACACGTAGACTATGCAACAAAACACGTGTTTCAATTGGCTACTCACCCAAATCGCAAGCAACGCACGCTTGCAAAAAAAAGCAGCCCTCATAGAAATTACGAGCAAAGAACGCATACATGAAAAGCCAGCCTCAGTCAGAATGAACGGCCGTGGGGTTCGAACTCAGGTACCTTCTTGGGCTGTAAGAGTTTTAATATTTAGCACATGCCATAAGATACGAGAAGAAGATTATGAAAGTAGTATATTGAATTTTCAAAAATGGGGACGGGGAAATTAAACGGTTGGCAAGATGGCGGCTTATTAGAAGAAAGCTGCTGAAATCTCTTGTGTATTTTTTACAACATTCCAAAGTTTTTCGGCCTCTCCTTCAAGAAAATTTACTCAGTAGTGTCATTAAGTGTTGCAGTGTTTTATATAATGGTTTTACATCATGAAAATTCAAAATTAACTGTGATAACAACATCAAATGCGACAGTGACAAGAGAGTTAAGAGTGACTGACAGCAATGGCGGACAGAAACCATAGCAAGCAATAAATAACTCACCTTAAAACATCAATTATTAAGACTGTTAGACTGTAAAACTATATTATATTATAAATATTTTAATAAAACAATAATTATTAAAATGAACGCGCAATGGATGGACATAATTAGCCATTTCCGCGCTAGACTACAAAATACGAATACGAAAAAATTAAACATTTAGGAGTAGATTAAATTGGGCATTCTTTTGATATTCAACTAAATGATTAGTGAGAAATATTTATGTAAACGAACAAAATGACAGTACAAAGGAGTGGCTTAGATTCCGCGCTTTTCCTATACGTGGATTTACATGCCTCGCCTGTCAAACAAGGTAATGTTTCATTTGTAATTTGAACACGCGTCTAATTTTGTAAGAAATGTATTGAATATAAATTATTCAGTTATTGAATTATTAAATCAATATACTTCAATGATTAAATGTATATATATAAAGAATTATGCCTCATTTTGACTGTAAAGGAAAAAGAAGAGTTTCCGTGTGCAAACTTTGGCGCTAGTATATGAACAAGTAGAAAATCAAATTTCGCAATGCGTTAATGTAATCATTTAGTATGCGTCAGTCATAAGATATAAATTATGTCGGTTAAACGCCGAAAACTTTAGTCAGGACATACAATGGATATGCTAGTTTGTTCATAGTGAAATCTTTCTTATTGCATTAGCAATGAGAACTCATTTACACTTATGTTTCTTATACGTTTCAAGATCTACCCAAAACTAATGGGGATAAATTATGTACTAGCTTGTTTGGAAAAATCTCATTTTGTGTTACCATTATATCCGGCAAGATCATGAAGAGTTACGAATCACCGCAAACAGATAATGAACCACCCGAAGGCAACTCAAGCCTCTATTTATATGTTGATCTTCATGCTCATCCAATCACAGAAGGTAATGGTCATCCACTTTTGAACTTATTTAAATACGCAATATCAAAAAATGTAAATACATACCAAGTTGATACATTTACTTAGGGCGTTACTATAGTAGTGACGGACCAATTTTAAAATCACTAAAACCAAACCAAAATTACTTAAAACACACACATTACGTGTTCATGGGAGGCGAGCGGTTTACGCAACTGTTTTCTTGCACTTTTCCTAGATGATCTTAAATTAGTGACCATACGAACGTGGAGGTTAGATAAGGTTAGGTGCGGTCATGTATCTTTACAAAATATATTTTTATGTGTTCACATTTATTATTATTAATTCCTTCTTTGCAATTTTCGTAAATTATCTTAAATTACTAAACATATAAACTTGGAGGTTAGGTGAGGTCATGTATCTTTACAAAATATATTTTGACACATATTCACACTTACCTTTCACACAGGCGTATTAACTCTCCCAATTTCCATTAGAAAGTCGTGTACAATTGTTTCGGGGCATTTTCCTTTCCTTACATAAATACTCTGCTAAATAACCTTCAAAATGCACTTTCCCTCGTCATTTCTATACGATTCAATAACACTAACGCAAGAAATGTC
Source organism: Lepisma saccharinum (assembly GCA_022664845.1). Classification (NCBI taxonomy): domain Eukaryota; kingdom Metazoa; phylum Arthropoda; class Insecta; order Zygentoma; family Lepismatidae; genus Lepisma; species Lepisma saccharinum. The sequence goes on from JAGDQP010005347.1 coordinate 8,562, forward strand.
ATAACCATCACAAGACGCGCCATTTCAACACCGCCTTCCACATGACAACAACTGTAACTCTACGCAAAATAGTTCCTTCCGCCACAACATGCACTGCGTCCTAAAACATCTTAAAAACACACTACAACAATATTATTATTCACTTATAATGTTACCCACATTACTATTTTGCTCCCAATTACTCACAAACATCACACAATTATCTCAATTCATCCTGTAAATGTCTAAAAATTGGTCCGTCACTACTATAGTTAATCCTTTTTTAGATATATGGAGCTGCTCCATTGCAATCACTTCATGATCCTTGTACTCCTTACCTTTTTCGTATTTGAAGCAATCAAAGCAAACCTAACCTAACCTAATCTTAGTTAACGTAGCGTTTTGAATCTGAAGCCAAGAATGGATAAAATATTGAGAGCACAAGGTCCGTGAATTTTCATAATGAAGCTGTTCAAGAGATGTAAGCGTTTCTTTAGTATATAGCGGGCGCTTTTTTCAGAACTGATCAATCAACTTGACCTAACTGAATCTAACGTAACTAGAACAAACTTGTGTTAGTAAGTAATATATATTTCTATAACAAATTATTTGGGTTGGCTATAGCGTAAATATCGCATCCTTCTTGGCACTGCAATTGGGCCACAGTGTATTTTATCCACCTGAAGTCGACAAGGTAAGGTAAAGTTGGGTTCATTTCGTTAGCATATAACATTATGTAAGCACCTAACTCGAGAGCTTGGATTGTGGGCAATGCATAATCGTTCTATCCTGTGAAAGAACTAATTCAGAGAAAGAATGCCCTGTGGTATTCGTCTGACAAATGATTCACAGCTTTTCTACAGCAACTACCTCCGATTAAGTCAGAGTCGGAACCAGAGCAGTCTCACCTCCTACCATCACATTTGCTGTTATATTTCACGAGTGAAGAAAGCACTATGGAAGTAGAATACTACCAATAGGCTATGTATTAAGTCCAATTAAGTAACGTAGACTATACAGTAGACTCACGATTATCCGAGTTAATTGGGACCAAGGCTACGTCGAAAAAGAAACAACTCAGATAACTACGGAGATCTGGGATTAATGAGTTACAAAACTTGACGATAACTAGCTACATTAATGTAGAGTCAGTGTTTCTTTATACATATATTACAAAACAATACATATGTAAACATACTAGTGAGATAATCAACATATATTTTAAACAAAACATGAAGTGTAAGAGGTCAACAAGTCCGAAAGTTCGCAAGATGTAGTAGATGGATCGCGCGTATAGGCTCGGTTAACCACGAATCTACTGTAGTTTCTTGTTACCTTTTTCTCCCCCTCCCCTCCAAAAAAAAGTGCGAAACTTTTCGGGAAGAATAGCCAATGCAGTACTTCTGAAGTGCGTATAAAGAATTTAGGATAAAATCCTTGGAGCAATATAATCCTATGCCACAATTCTTATCACTTTAACTTTTATTAAAAAAAAAACTTTAAAAAGACAAATTAAACCGACATAAAAACACAATGAAAAGTAAAGAAAAATAATATACTTTTTTCAATTTCGATCCTTTGTAGGAGTTCGAGACCAACTTCATAACTAAAACAACTTGTAACATGCTACGCAATGTAAATCAGTGAGTTTTAATTGCCTCTTATAGTAATTAATTTGGCGCTGACCTCATACAAAAAATCGAAATTGAGATAAAGATTTTATGAAATGATTTTAATTTTATTTATAGTGCGTTTTTAAATCGGACATTTATCTTCGTCTTCTGTAAAAAGTTTATATCTATATACCATTTTGCTTTCATATTTGTATCAGCTGAAGAACAATTCTGAATTACGTCTACATGAAGTTACAATTGGATCGCCGAAAAACCCTGTGCGATACCTGTCCAGCAATGACTCTCAAAGGGTGTGCACGGATGCCGCAAAATTGCTTGTCTGCCCCGTGCCGCCCCGCAAGAACACAAATATTTTTATTAAAATGATAAAATAAAGGAAAAGTGAAATAGAAATTGAAAACCTTTAACAACGTTATTTATTAATACAGGAGGAACAATACATTATAAGTATCTAATGACAATTATTAAAATGATTGAATTTTATAATTAATACCAGCTATTTATTTTCAAACTTAGTCTGGCATGAGACATGAAACATGGTCCTTCCGGGACCATCACAGTTTGTATTCCAGTTTGGGTTCTTAAATTTATGGTATGGAACTCCCTTAGCGTGTATAAGCACCAATTTTGTAATCCCTTTTACTGAGCCAATTGCTTTATAAGTTTATATTTTCTGCTATTTTAGCTCATTTCTTGTTAGTGGTTCTTTGTTCAGAGTCCTTTGTTTTCTGGTTGGTTAGTGTCTACACGTATTTTGTGCTCGACAGCACCAATGTGACTGTATTCTGATGTTTCTTATTATTAATTGCACTTTTTTATTGTATAAATATTCACGTTTAGTGTTTTGTTTGTTGTTGAATCGTTGTGAACGTCTAAAGTAAGTCAGTCAATTTTTAAGGATTGGAACTACAGATTTTTTTGTAAAATGGATTCCAAGCCTTCGTTTCATGAACCTCTACGAGGATTGAGCCTGTGACCTTGCGTATAAAAGAGGAGCGCGATGCCACTCGGCAACTAGGGTCTTATATGTCATTTTAGGTACATGGTGTTTGTTCGTGTATGAACATTTTGGACATAAGTGTGTAGAAGCTGAGTAGTTTGGTCTGCCTATTCGTTTTTATATCTTTCAGAAGTGGTTAGAAAAGTTGTTTTCATTATTCTGCTTCAGCACATACTAGCTGAAATGTGTGATTCCAATGTGTTGAACATGAATGTACACCCATCAATGTGTACTGGTTTGATAAACATTTCTGTGTGGCCTATATAATTTTCTAGAGGGTATTGCTTTGCTAACTGGGACTCTTGAACTGTTTTGCTACTGCTCAGTGCCCTGAATACAATTCGATTGGATCATCTCATAGTTTTCCTTGGTGCGCACCTGTACTCTTGAGAACATTTGCTTTCTTCATTAATTTGTTAGAATTTTTGCCTTGTCTTTGTCTCGGTGCATTGATAATTTTCTACGCACTTGTTACGTTTGAGTCCGTGTATAAGCAGCAGCGTAAACCAGAATGCTTTATCAGAATGTGTTTTGAGAATTATTATATGAACGTTAGTAGGCCTCCTTTCGTGTTTTCTTTCCTGGGCATTCCTGAATTGTTTAGCTCGCGATATTGCCGAGTTTTGGTTTGTAGAATTGCTACAAGACAGGACAACTTGCGTCATCTAAATCTTATATGGAGATCCCTTGTCTATTTCATTGTTTTCGCTAGTCTTTTTGTTTGGAGTATTGTCAATTTTTGTAACATTGCCGATCACCACTGCCTCTAACGAATGATTTTTTTCTGTTCTGAAAAGACTGAAAAACTACCATCAGTCATCAATTTCCGATAATCAACTCTCCTCGTTGATGATTTTGCTATGGAGCGAAAAGAGGTTAAGTATATTGAAGCGTATGCGCGAACAAACGTCTAAGTGACATTTTGAAATAAAGAAAAGTAACGAGTACGTTTTTATATATAACAGGAAAAATATAAGGCATAAAATATTCATACTTTGCATGAAAACATGTTAGACTAAAGTCCGCTTTTGTGCAAAGTATGAATATTTTATGCCTCATATTTTTCCTGTTATATATAAAAACGTACTCGTTACTTTTCTTTATTTCAAAATGTCACTTAGACGTTTTTCGCGCATACGCTTCAATTTATGTTGACGATCTTATTAATGATTGCTAAAATGAAACCAACGTTACGTTTTATACATTAGAGTTTTTCATCTGCTGTAAATAACACTTTACAAAAGGTTAATTGAAATTTCCTTATTTTTGTCAGATATGTTACTTCCCACACAGCACAATCACGTTAAATAAACGTTTATTCAACTTTTTCTTAAATCCTTAATAAACATTGAATTTTGGTCGAATTTACGTTGATTCCACGTTTATACAACTATAGGATTAGTATTCTAAGAAATGTTGATTCAACGTTGAACATAACGTTTAATAAACGTTTTAGAAACGGTGAATTAAACCTTTTCTGCAACATTATTTTGGCATTGACGTTTGATTCAACGTTACGCAACGTTTAGAGAAAAGCAAAATTCAACCTTCAGGACAAATTTTGTACCTTTCCCAAAAGTCCCTACTTACAACGATGATTTGAATATGTGAATATGAACAGAATAATATGTTTCCCAAACCGAAGCCTAGTACTTCAGTGCTAAGTACGATATAATTTTAGGGTTGATTCCAGGAAACATCTTTTGATTATAGGGTTTTAACCTGCAATCAACCCTAAAATTGTAATTTCAATTAAAGCATATCGTACTGAACATTGAAGTACTAGGCTTCGGTCTTGGAAACTTACATCATTCTGTTCATCTGCACAGATTTAAATATTCGTTATAAGTAGGTATTTTGGGGGAAAGGTACGAAATTTATCCTGAAAGTTAAATTTTACTTCTCTACAAACGTGACCCATGACATGACAAACCAACAATCCAGGTTTGTTTCTTGGTGGGAGAAGTTGAAACAATTTTACTTAGGGGTTTTTCAAGGGTTTTTCGTCAGTCACGCCAGACAAATGCCTGGATGGTACGTACAAAATAGGCCCTGGCCGAGTAGTTTCCAACATTCTCTCCCCCACCCTATCTGCGCCTGAGCCCAACATGCCTGAAGGCCATGCAAACTTCAAATTCAACTCCGCACAAGATTCACACACAAAACCGTTTCCTTTATCCTAACCAAGAGATAGAAAATCCTAGACGATCGCGAGAACTCGTTTTTTTAAATGGGAACCCATTCTCTAATCCAGATCCTTTTGGGAGGATGAGTGGTAAGACTTTTAGGAGGATATTTGTCCCTGCCTTGTAATTAATGGGTCTCGGGTTCGAATCCCGGTGGAGACACAGAAAGTTCAGAGCCCACGGTAAACTGTTGGTCCCGTCCTTATTACATATTCATCCGATACAAAGCAATGGCAAAACACCATTGGTTTAAGTGCCCAGAAACCTTCCTTAGGGCACAACACACATCACCATCATCACATAAATAAATAATTAAAGTTGAGAGAATGGTTAAAAACTGAATATCGCTACTACTCTTCGATTATACTTTTCACACTTTCACCAACGTGTACAAAAGCAAGTTTTTCTCTCGTGTACAAGGGTAATTTAATAGTATTATTTACATAACCAATAAGCTGCTTCTGTACTATCTGTAACCTAACACCATAGAATAGACCAGTTCTCTACACTCTTCGCGACTGATTTCCAGGTATCCTCTTCATGCGACAGATATTATAATGCATGCAAAATCTAGTACGTTATACATCGTGTATAAGTGCGCTTTGCTACTGAAATATAGCGTATTGAAGGACATCTCCTTAATCACTTGATCCTGTTTACTACTGATTTCCTCGGATTGGCGAAAACTTAAACACATATAAGTGATAAAACATAGGAAATTAAGATTATAATCACATGATGTCATTCCTCTTTTCTAGTATATTTTCTTTCATTCTTCCTCAAACTAAACCGCCTTCCGGCTCCTACACACCGATGGAGTTAAGTCAGCAGACAAAAAGAAGAAGCGCCTTCCGTTAAAACTTGAGAGAACAAAAGACAAACGGTTAGCGTAGGCGTTGTATGAATGTCAAATACAAGTGAATTTCCATCAAGCAAAAATGATATAACACCTAGTGAACTTTAAGCATGAAACTATCACTGAAAATTGTGTTTCTGTAGCTTAGGAAAACTCAAACATTCAGCGTTGAATAAATGTTTAATCAACGTTGTGCTTTACACCATTTATGAATGTTTAAGAGCACAATTTAAATTTAACGTTTAATAAACGTTTAATACTGATCATTCTCTAAACGTTTATTAAATTACGTAGATAAAACGTATAATTTTACGTCACCAAATACAAAGTTGTCAAAATTCAACGTTGATAAAACGTTAATTCAACATTGTGTGCTGTGTCGGTTGTGTTTAACTATATCATATTAACAGCGAAGAATAGGTATATGCATGTGAATTACGCATATTCAGAGTATAAAGTAAAATCTACACTTAGAAATAGGTGGGATGCGTGAAGCGCAGTGATTCTGCCAGACTTCCTTGTAAGGAAGGGGCTGTATCTTCTCCAAAATAGCAAATGATGCAGCCCCCAACCTTTAATATTTTTACTGTCAAAGTGGATAGAAACCTGTAAAGCCCCACTTACACCCTCCCAATTTTGACTTTACACCCGCCACACTGAAAATCCTGGCCAAATCCCTGGCCAAACGATATATCTTATAAGGTTTTTCCTAAACGATCTTGCCACACACCCCTCAAGCAATAACTGAAATGACGCCACTGTCTAAAAGTATAAACTCCGATTTATGGAACCTTTTGAAATCTTCATTCTCATTTTACTCAGAATCATAAAAATGTGGCATAGGACTATCTCGCCCCATCAATTCATAATACTGTGGATTCAGAAGATTTTAAATTTAATATGAAATATATGAAAGTCAGACCACCTCGCTAGTCTAGTGGTTACCGTCGCTGACTGCTAATCGTGGGGTCCCGGATTCGATTCAAGGTTCTGCCAAGGGATTTTGGTTTCCAAAGCGAGAGGGTCTGGAACGGTGCCCACCCAGCATCGTGATGCAATTGGGGAGCCGCTGTGAATAAAAGACAGTGGCGATCACAGTTGAGAGCTTCGGCTCTCCTCTCCCAACACGTCTGGTCAGCGTGGGAGCAGTATACCAACTCTTCTCTCCGGGAGAGGCCTCATCCAGTGATTGAATATCGCTGTGAATTATTATTTTTTATTATAGAATCAGAAGTCAGATGTAATGTGTTTATGTAAATATGACCGAAGATCAAGACATACAATAAATATGCTACAACATGTGATTTGGCTTTACTATAATAATCATCTTTGATTTAACTTGATATAATATAATATTATATAATCTTCTAAAATAATGTATAAGATAATTAAGAATTGTGTGTAAGATAATCTTTGATGTAATATAATTAAGTTACAAACTTACTGTTTCGTTGGATGAGGTTTAGATACATCCTCGTAACTGGAACCTGACACATTCAACTTGTCACACTACATCTAACCTAATCTGTATTCTACATATTGAATATAACCTTATCTATCTAAAGAATTCGTTATATCATTGATTGTCTTTCCCAGTAAAGGGGTGACAGAAATCTGCACCGTATTCATAAAACAACTCCACCATGAAAAAAATACAGGAAATGTGACTGTTTCCGTTCCGGTAAGAAATATGTCGGAGGAAGATTACTTTTCTCCTTTGTTTTTGGTGGTATTAGTAGCATTCTATTGCCACTCAGGATGTTTAAAGAAGTATCAGACCTATCAACCTATACTTGAGGTTTACCAACCTGGAAGTTGAAAAGTGCGGGAGATTGCTTGAGAAATGAAAAACATACAACACAGACGTTAATTATCACAACAGTATTGTAAAATACACAGCGTTCGCTAACAAGTAACTTCAGAGTAAGTTCTAGTTGAAAAATTAAACTAAACAGACCGTTTTTATAGCTATTGTAATAGTTTACGATCTGATCAGTTCAACAATTCTTCTACATACCATACATCTACCATGACGTCTTGCAATGCTGCCACTTTAGACAGGCATTTTATTTTGTGTTTACTTCAGTTTACAGTGCGCGCTTTAAATTTTGCACGTTTTCTCAAAATACGTGAGTTTGCAGGTTCTTTGCGTGAGAGCGTGAGTTGATGCTTGAATGCGTGTGACATGTCTGAAGTATTGTTTGTCCTTGACCAAAACATAACCTATTCTTAAACTTCCATATTTTGAAACGAAATTAGTAAGCTGTTATAGGATCAAGAATGCATGTTGGATTAATGTCTTTTTATTGTTGTCCAATCATTAAGTTCGGACTAACGCAATGGTAGGTTATACTAGATATGTAGCATCTCTAGAACTAAACAGAAGACTCGAATGGATAGCTCTTAAAAGTTTCTTCTAATACCGCTAACAAGTTTTATGTGGTACAATAGTGTTTCTTTACTAAACAAACAAACATATTGCTTATTTCCATTCATAATGCAGATTACCTTGGTGGTAGCCAATTGGTAAACTAAAGTATCAACAGATAGACACACAAAGGAGTCAAGGAGGATCATGCACTAATGTTAACTGAAGAAGTTTCGTACTATATCATAATATATAAGAGACGGAAGCCTCCGTTGTGCAGTTTTTTCTTCATAACCACTTAACACCGAAAGCGAGCGTGCAAACTATTCGGACAAACGGATTCTCTCCATGGATAAAGGTTTGATCTACTTTCTATCAACAAGAGTATCAAGTGTTCAGCACGACGACTCATAATCGCTGCTTTATTTGGCTTTTCAGACCGAAATTTTGTTTGTTTTATTTCCAGTAGCTCCTCAGTTGGGATCATCATCCTGAATATACACTTAATTTGGATGCCCCACAGGGAATTCAATCTGGAACATCTGACAATAAAAGCGAGAGTGTTGCTTACAGAGTGCCCTGTGGTCTTGAAAACCCGAAAAAGTCAGGAAATCTAGTAGGTCAGGAAATAGTCATAGAAAAGTCAGGGAATTATTATAGGATTTACCCCTGCTCTGCCTAATTTGTGGATGTTTCTACCCGTGGAGAGGAGCAGAGAAGCCTGTTGCACATACTTGCAAAAATTTTATGTTTAAGTTACTACCTCTATCACCTCTTACTTTTAACTTAATCAAAGCTACGTTCCCCTGCTGTTGCGTGTGGAAGATAAAATTAAGCTTATTTTTCAATCTTTAACAAAAAACAAAAGTGTGTCGACAACAATCTCGAGAAATAAAGACCTGAATCGCAAAACATCCCAAGCCCATCGGAGTATTTTTTTCAGGAGGAACAAAAAAACATTCCAAGAACTTGGACTAATATTATTCTATTAAGGTGACTTTTTTGTATTAAAAAAGTTCTTGAGTTGGAGTTAGGATGTAGTATTACGCAAGTGGGTAGCCACTGGAACATAGATGCTAACGAACGAAAAAATATATATGAGGAATTGGGATGGTTTGCAATTCAGGTCTTCAAATGTGATTTTAGTCTGGAAAAGCGAAAAAGTCAGGGATTGTTTTTTCTTCTCGCTGGACCTCTTGTACTTGGCTACTCAGAAGCTCTTCACAAACGATGAAATGCAATATGATGCAAACATGCAAAGAGAATAAATCAATGAAAATTGCAAGAAGCCAATAGGTACTGCTTATTTTTAAAAGGCAACCTTCCAAACCGTGAGTGAGGGATTGCGGTAATTTTACCTGCAATGAAATGAACTACGCATGTCCTGTTGCTGACCAGAAAACAAATTTTCGCCCATGCTTCGAAAAGGAGTCATAACTACAAACATGAATCGCGCCAGAGCGGGTTGTTTTCAAACGAGGCCACATTCGATTCAAAAAGTGAATGACTCGAAGGTCCTGGGTTCGAATCTCAGCAGGGGCACGGATGTGTGTGATTGTGGATTTTAACTAGAACGTGAAGAATAATAGTGACGGGCCGAAGTTACTAGAATGGCCTATACAAAATAAAGTTGTTCTTTTATCAAAAAGTAAATTTTTCCAATTTTTGTTTTTGACCTGTAATTTTCGAACGACCCAAGAGCGAAACTTAAAACTCAGTTGGAATTGGAAATGATAATATCATAGTATTTTTACATATGCGGATAAGGAAGAAGGAAGGAAAGATATACACGGAATAGTACCAATAGTTTTGCCCCCGGAACTATTGCCATTCTAGGAGTGATATGGATTACTCGACGAAGAGAAACTTCATAAGCAACATGGAAGAAAGAATTAGCCAGGTCAACAGTGAAAAGGAAAAAGCAAAGGAAGTTATAGAAGTTCAATGAGCAGTTAAGGAGAAATGGATATGATAAGAGGAAGTTGAAATACAGAAGGAAAGGAGAGACAAGAAAGAGAAGAAACAGCGGAACGAAAGGAAAACGAAGAAGAATAGAAGAAACTGTGGTGGGGTATAGGAGAGGCAACAGAACTGATAAAGAGAATGCTGAAGAAGATGAGTGGTCTTTCAGCGTACAGAAAGGAAGCAAGAGGCTACTGGAGATGATAAGAGAGAAGAGGAGAAAAGCGAAGAGAGAAGAAGAGAAGGAAATGATGGAGGAAAAAAGGAGTACTTTATAGAATCCAGTGCAGTGATTGTGAAATGTGCTATGTGGGGGAAACGGGAAAGAGGTTAAGAGAGCGGATAACACAACAAAGATGATGTAAGGTTGGAGAAGGACAGAAATGCTACATACAAACATATAAGAGGCACGGGAGATTTAGTGGATTGGAGTGAAATTAAAGTGTTGGGACAGAGACATAGAAGAACTATCAGAAAATGGAAAGAAGCAAGATTTATAGAAGTGGAAGATAAAAAAGTGATAAACTGAAACTCGAGACTTAAAAATGATGACAGTGGAACAAGTTATTAAGGAGCCTTGGTATAAGACGTAGGATTTCTTTATGTTTATGGTTCCTTTTATTTATTTATCTATTTATTTTTCAATCTTTCTTTTTACTTAGTGTTTCTTATATCACTTATAAATTAATTTGTACATGACAAGGTTTCTTTTGGTATTGTATGCTTAGATGTAGTAGGGACAAGGGAGAGGAAACCAGTGAATGTTGTTAATTATAATTTCACTTTGTGTAGTCGGTACGGAATTGGCTGGCAGGGGGCCAATCAGGAACCACAGATAGCTGTCTCGCCAGAAGGTGTTGTTTATGTGATTTAATGTGTCTGGTGAAGCCAAGTTATTAGGTCGTTGCTTTGTTCAGCTATTATTTTATCTTAAAACTCACACTTAACGTAGATTATTGTACCATGTATTGACAATTGCACGTTTCATAAGATTTCATCCACTTTCTGTTGTATAGAATGGAATCTATATGCTGTAGTCCAACTTTGACTTTTCAGAAAAAATAAACGACTGTGCATCTTCGGCTTTATCATTTCGTAAACGATAAACATTAGTGTGTTCTACATACTTTCATCTTTATTTGATATTGTTATCAAGAATTTTGTAAAAAAAAGCACTCTGGTGGAATTTCTTTTTGAAAGCAAAAGTATTTTCCCGCACTGACGCAGTTCATGTTTGTAGCTATAACTTCTTTTCGAAGCATGGGCGCAAATTTGTTTTCTGGTAAGCAGTGGGGCATATGTAGTTGATTTTATTGCAAGTAAAATTAACGCAATCGCCCATTCACGGTTTGGAAGGTTACCTTGTTAGGAGAGCGGAAAAAAGTGTCATAATCGATTTGTAAATAAAGGCTGAATACGTTGTCAATAAAGTTATTTTGATTAAAAGAAGCTTTTGTTTATATTGTTTGAAGGTAGGCGTAAAAATAATCATTAAATATGTAATTTAGTTCTTGAATTTACGATAAAATACCTCCCTGAGTCTGCGCACATCCGTGGAGTCTGCGTACAGCAGGTGGAAAATCATTACTCCCCTATACTTGTATATATCTCTGTCGCAGTCATATAACAACTAACATGCATATCCTCTCACAAAGTCAATATCTACGTTTTCTTCAAATAGCTCTCCGCCTTCATCCCTATCAGGGCTGTGCCATAGCGTTTAAATCCCCAATTATTCATATATTTTTATTGTTAAATTTAGATATTATTGTGTCTAATTTGTGTACAAAATTTTATCTGGGAAGGAGTACTGACAGTATATAGTAACTAGGATGAATTTTAGGTGGTTAACTTTAATTTCTGCGCATTGTATCCATCTATCACTATTTCCGTATGCATTAAAATTTCTAGTTGCTTGTTAAAAATGATTAAGGCCACCATGGGACCTTCATCCCCCGGCAGCACGATCCGCGCGTCGGTCGGCATTCCCACAAGTTTTCCTCTAAGTGTGTATGGTTCTTGGAGGCACGCTATGTCCACACCTTGGCGTTTGCAAAGCGTTCGCAGCTCATTTCACGCATGTTTTGAACGATCTGCGTTGAGCTATACTACTCAAGATTGTCTAGTGTGGACATAGAACGCTGGGAACTTCTCCGCTGGATTGAATACAATCCTTCCGTATGCCATCACGAACTGCCGGTAGGCGCTGTTCAACTGGAATGTTTCCTCCCTTCTGTCGTAGATTTGATCGATTAGTTCAAGCAAGTCCTTAGGATCAGATGTAACTCCATTTGCTCTCAATTTTATTTTATCGACTTTTTCGATAATTGGGAATGTGATGGTCTTTCCACTGGAATGCATCGATCTGGTTACGATCCTCAAGGCTGCCGTCAGCATTGCAGGGTCGTCTAGTCTAGATAAGTTATAATCTAAATGTAAATTTTTATTCAATGTTGTTGGCGTAAACTTAGGTTTTCTTTCATATCTGTCATCCCTCCCGTTCCATCTGGATCTTTGTTCTCTTTCATGCTTTGTTCTCCTGTTGTTTCACTCTCCTCCTTTTGGGATTGGTTCTTTTTTCCCATTTCACGGTTCCTCCTTTTCCAGTAAAGCCTCGGAATGCAGGCTCGACCTTTTCCTGTCTGGTTTTGGTGATGTTTTACCTTTACTCTTCACTTCTTCAGCTTCGTTTTCACTACTCTCAGTCTTCTCCTCTGGACTCGGATCCCCGTCCTCGCTTTCATTTTCTATTATTTCATCTGGCGTTTCTTCATTTTTTGGTGTTGGTTTTCCTGAATTGCTTTTGTTTTCATCTTAGTTTGGTGTAATTTTGAATTTCTGCTTTCTGTTTTGACGGTTCTGTAGTATGTTTCGTCACTAACAATCATTTTTAGTCCAATTTTCATGGTTTTACTTTGCCACTTGTTTAATCTCTGCAGAACTTCTGAAAGGATCCATCGCCACAGCCCTATTGCTGGTATCGTAATTGTTTTCATGTATACGGATTTATATGTAGTGAATAAGTCCAGTAAAAGTTCAAGTTCTTCTCCGAAGGTTTCCCGTGACCCCTCTCAGAAAAAAAAAATGAAAAAAGTTTTCGAGGATGGGGGATGGAGTTGGGGAGTCACTGACCCCCCGGGGGACTATGCCCAAAATGTTCCCCACCCAAAAAGTTCTATGCAAGAAACATTTTGAGGGGGGGAGCAGTGCCCCCCCATGGGCAAGGTCAACAACCTCCAAAATGTCAAGCGCCCATCCCTAGTGGCCCCAGAGATATGAGTGCCTTAGCCCTGCATATCACCCACTCTCAGTTCCACACAGAAAACATAATTAATCTTCAGTTTCGGACTGAGAAAGTTCTCACTGTTCCTTAAAGCGCGTCCTCCGTAAAATGACTAAACAGAGAAGTTTCCTTTAAATGTTTGTTTTCGTTTTGCCAATTCCCAAGATACAGTTACTTCTAGTTGTTTATCTGCTTTGTAAACAGAATTTTGACCAAAATTCAAATACTGACAATCAACAACCAGCAGGCGAGATGGAAATCGGTAAAGTGGGAAGACACGAAATCAATAGGAGTGTATCTTATTCTTTGTGTTTTTGATCTTGCAGGTATATTTATGTATGGAAATTTCTTCGAAGATCTCGACCAACAGATTGAGTGCATGTTGTTCCCAAAATTAATAGCATTGAATAATGAACATTTCCATTATGGCACGTGCCTTTTCAGCGAAAGAAACATGTATAAAATGTAAGTAGAATTATGTAAGTAATACATGCAGTTATTTTATTACAAATATCAAGTACGGAAATTGAATTGATTTACATTTTAAAGTTTTCATCGCTTTTAGCAGGCAAATACCGAGATGGTGCCTATCCCTAACCCGTAAGAGTATTCACCGAGAGACGTCATGTTTGCAACTTGTGATGGGTTGCCAAACCATAACCGTAAATTACACAAGTAAACCTTTCTGTTTTGATTAATGAGTTATTTTAAAATTATGTTTTTCTTCTAGCATACATTTGAAGGGTACAGGGGGGAAACCAACAGAGTCCAAAAACTGGATTTTCAAGGAGGAAGAAAATAAACTGACAATCTCTATGATTTTCCATTGTTCTCGCCATCTTGAATTAATTATCAATAACTTCTGACTCAGTTTAGTGATTCCCTTTACTACTCGTTACGTGGAAATTATCTAATAGAACAATAAAATGCTATGATTACCTCATTTTCACAATCTTTCGACTGTGTTGGTTTATCTCTCGTGCAGGGGTGGACTGGCCGGGATGGGTCCTTCGCCGGACCTTTTGTCTAGGAAGCGTTATGTTATTTAACATAGTCGAAAACTTTTGCTACTGCTGGATAGCTTGAAGGCCCTGCCGCTCTTCCAAAATTAGCAATTTTGACACAGAAGACTTATGACCAACTTAAAAGCAATGTTGGAGTTCTAATCTCAGAAGGTCTACTGTAGGACTCTCTTAAATCCCAACAAGGGGTCACGTAAAGTTTGATGGTAAGTGCATACTGCTTTAATACTATATCATATTCTTCTAGGCGCTATATTTACTTAATACTTTGTAGTTTTAGTCTTGATCAGTATCATAAGAGCCTTTATTGTGGCCCACTGCCACACTGTATTGAAGGCCCTTGAAAGGTATTTTAGGAGCCCACTACCATGAGAGCCCTTTGGTTACCAATGGGGGTATTTTGGTTTCCAGTCCGCCCCTGTTCTTATGTACCCTTCATTTGATAATTTATATCAATTTAATAACCACCATTTCGAAAGATACTTCTCAAAAATAGCTGATACAAATACAAGATATTTCCTCAAAAAAGGATTTTACAATACAAAATAGAAAATGTATTTAAATAAAGATACAGATATAGAACTAAAAAAAAATCTAGATACTTAGAAGATACTATCTCAAAGCGCTACATTTCCTTAAATATTTATTTTTAAAAATGTCAATTAAGGTTTAATACATGTCAAATTTATATAGTAAAACTACCCACGTGACATACATACATTGAAATGGAAAATAATGTATATTGAAATTATTTTTATGGCCTCTAGGAATCTAAGGCTCAGGCAGGGAAAGGATGTGGGGAGGTGTCGACCAAGGCTTAAGTTGAATGTGCCATCCCGGCATTTGCTTGGTGTGAGTGAGGGAAAACCCTGGAAAAAAACTCGTCGGAATGTCGGTCGTTGGGATAGAACCCACGACCTCCTGAATGCTGAGACAACGCTCTACTACTGAGCTACGAAGGCTCGGTATGGAAAGTCTCATGTCCCCGATATAAACAAAAATACTAGAGGAAGTGTGCAAATAATCTATATTCGTGGCAGATAATGTAGGATCTGTAATCACATGTACAATATCTATACTATCCTATATGTTCATCTCTATGGGTCCCAGTCCTGCCTAGCTCAAGCCAAGCCGTCCTCAAACAAATCATAGGCCTAATAGTTAATAGCCTATTGTAAATGTTACATTTTACTGAAGTTTTAACTCCAGGTAGGGCTAAAGATGTAGTGTTTATGTTCCTTTGGTCATTTTTTGTTTTACGTAATTCACATTTGAAGTTTTTTGAAGACCTGCGATGAAAAAAGTCTAAGCCACAATTTCAGTTTTGTCAAAAAATGGCCAATTACTATTTTCTCCCCCTTGGGGAAGAAAAGTCTAATTGTCTATTTTTGTCAATTTTTTTCGAGATGAGATAGTCTCAACCTTGTCTCGTGGGCAACACTACCTCTTTCAAAAATATGGAATGTCTATCGAGACCCTCAAAATAAAGGAAAAGATACTAGTATCGCTATACTATCCAACTATAGTAATTAGTCCTAAAATTGAATAATTTTGTCGATTTGTTGATATATTTTTGTAGTTTCAAGTTGGTGGACCGCATGTTGCCACCTGTGCTTAAAAGTTGGGACTTTACGGAACCTTTCTTCCTGTAAGTTTTCGTGAGTAAGATGGCGGCTGGTACCTTAATTGAGTCTTACATGATTCAAGCGAAGCAGGAAAAACTCAATCAGGGAGGTCACCGTAATATGGGTTTAAGCATGAGCTGGTGGGGTTCTCGGTTCGATCCCGGATCGTGCCATATATAGACTTTGTGGTGGACAAACACTGTGCGCGTGGGTTTTCTCTGGGTTCTCCTATTTTCTTCATTTCACTGAGACAAAAGACGTTAAATAAAATTCAAAATGAGCTGGTATTTGTGTACATATGGTTTGAGATCTGGCTCAATGGTGATGAATTTGAATGTATTTAAGGTCTTTAGGCACCTTAGGCTCAGATCGGGATAGGGTATGGGAGAGAACATTGGAAGGTAGAGGCCAGAGCCGAGTTTGTAAGATACCATCCCGGCAGTTGCCTGGTGTGACTGAAGAGTCAGCAAGGGCGGCCACTGGGATCGTTTCCAGGACCTTCCGTTCTACCACTGAGCTATAGCCTCTCGGTAATGTTATTAATGATTCGATTTAAAAAGGAAAACATAAATGTTCTTTATTGTAACTGTGCTTTTTGTTTCTTACAGTAGGAAGGGTGAACCTAGGTTAAAGGGCTGTGGAAGAGTCGCAACGACGGAGGCTACAGGAATATTGCGGAGCTATACATTAGAATGCAACTTTAACAAAGGGAAAATGGTGAATTCGGTTCCACCTCGCATGGATGAGCAATACAAAGAATATACTGGACAAATCATTCCAGCAACCTACTACTCTCCCAGAACATTTGAAGAGGTTTATTCTATTTTATATCTTAGTGTTATATTTTTAAGCAGTGCTTTCCTAAGTTCCTGGTTGTATATTCTTTGTAAGGATGATCAGATCCGATTGTAATTGAATCCGGATATTTTGATTGCAGATGATTCCGAATTCGGATATCCAAGATCTAGATCTCGTTGGAAGATGGAAACCACGCATGAAGGGTATCCGGAACGTCTAGGAACGTCTATTTTCCTTAATTATGAGCTAGTGGTACCACCTGTTAGTATTTGAGAACTACTACAGAACGGTAGTAACAGTTACAAGATAAAAGAAGGTCTATCAGCGAAAACATACCAATTAAGCTACGCTGTTTCGTAAGAAAACAAGAGTTGTCCAGCTTAAAGTTTGAATTTGTGCCAAAGTGACTGAAATGAACGTTCCTTGTTTTCTCCGGAGATCCTTCATATCTGAAGCCTGTATCCGGATCTGGAATCAGATATTCGAAACTCGGATGCGAATCACATTGCAATTGGATTCATTTGGCCATCCTTAACTTCCAATACGATATCTAAATACTTGTAGAGTCCAGCAGAGCTGAAACGGGTCACCGCGTCAAGTTTTCGACCGCGTCTGGACTTCGTACCCGGTTTGACCTGTTGCCCCGATTGAGACCCGTTAACCCGGAGAACAAAAGAGAGTTTTTAATTATCTCCGGTTTGAACAATTTCTTTTAGGGGTGACCAGGACCGGAGATGTTACCCCCAGAGCATCAAATAGGACACCAAAATTCCCATTTGATTATGTTTCCAAGAGCGGGTCAAGTTTCGGACCGGGTCACCTATGTTAGAGTCAGACAGGGTCGGTATTAGCTCTGAAGCAAAGATAATTAGGAACCTAAACCCTTAGAAATTTACGAGTAAATCAGCAATAAAACGTTGAAATTAGGTCTTTATAGTCTCGCAGGCACCATTAATTAGAAGTAAGATTAGGAAGTGCAATAAGAATTAAGGATGCTACACTCTGACAAAAAATTTGCCTGAAAATACAGAAATATTTTATCGAATCATACTTCAATAAAGATGCACGTGAAGAAAACTACTACAATAGTGTTTATCACTTTATATTTTTCGGAATTTAAATAAAACTCATTAAGCCTGAAGCAGTCGCAAATTGGGAACTACAAAAAGAAACTCTCAGTGTTCATGGTACAATATTTACTCCTGGGTGAAGAACAGTGCAGAAAATGTTTCGGCCTTTTGTTTCGCATGCAGGATGTTTGAAACTTTTTATATTATTAAGTGCTTGAATTAATTCTCGCTGTTTTTGCCACATAAACTCACATTTATTGCCACAGAATGGTAAATAATGTTCTAGTCAAAGTAGTGCCCGTTCCAAGCCACAACCTTGGATTCCGACGTAAAAAAATTGCAGGGTCTTTCAAGGCGATCCAGTGATCAAGCCATTTCTGGATACCTGCGAATGAACAAAAGTGCTGCTCAGAAAGGCCATGTTGTAGCGGCAGAAACAAATGGTAATCTGACTTAGCAATGTCCGGGGAACATGGCGGGAGGAGTAAGATATCCCATCCAAATTCCGCCAAGATGTCCTTGAGGGGTTTGGAGACATGCAGTCTACCGTTGTCATGGAGCAGAATAACGCTGCCATTTCTTGCGGCGTTTGACCGTGGGTGAACGTTTCTAATAGAGTAATTGTCGTCGGTATCGTTTAACACTGATCGTTTCATCTGGTTGCAACAGCTCAAAATACACAACACCGGCTTGATCCCACTGAATGTACATCAACTTCTTTCCATGAATATCCGGTTTTGGCCTTCAGGTTGATGGTTCGTCGGGACGTACCCATGACTTCCTGCGGTTAGGTTTGTGGTAACGAATTCATTTTTCATCGCTGGTCACTATTCGATGCAAAAGCGACTTCCGTTTTTGTCTTTGCAGCAACACTTCACAAATGGTTAAACGTTTCGCAGTTCATGTCTCCCTTCCGTAATTCATCGGGGACCCAGTTTCCGCTCTTCTAGATCATTCCCACTGCTTCTAAACGTTTGATAACAATTGACTCATCGACATGTTTTCGACAACTGTTTGAGCGTCTGACAAGATTCCTCTTCCAGTAATTCCAATTCGCGGTCTTCAAACTTTTTTCGCTGTCCAAGGCGCTCTTTGTCCTTAATGTCAAAATATTTGTCTTTGAAGCGTCGAAACCAATCGCAGCAACTTGTTACCGATAGAGCATGCTTTCCACAGGCCTCCACTGGCAAATGATGACTTTCAGCAGCAGATTTTCTGAGATGGAAGCAGAATAGGAATCTTCCCTCAAATGTTTTATTTTTGGTACGAAACCTGATATCTTTAATTGGATAAAACTTGTGTTCTTTGCACTTCAATCACATATTCCACACTGCTTCTTACAACCTACTACCGGTACTTGCATGCACAGCAATAGTCACTTATGGCCTGATTGACCTCGTACAACTGCTGCTCTCTATTTGGCAACAGTGAATTAATTCAAGCACCTAATAGAAGTATGGACGGCTTAATCTTAATTAACCCTGCAATCCTCGCGTGAATACTTGCCACATGAACCCTCTCGTGGCGTCAATGTAATTTCTGTACCATTTGATGTTAATAAAATCTCAATATTAACATACAGATGCTTATCAGAATAATGGAAACACCTGAACGAAAGTGCAACTTACCAGATTAATATGGTGTCGGGCCACCTTTCGCCTTCAGAACAGCCTTGATGCGACGTGGGATGGAGGCATAGAGGTCGTGAATGGTAGCAAGTGGAATATTACACCATTCCTCGGGCAGGGCATCGGCCAGCTCTGTGAGAGAGGATGGAGGTGGAAATCGTCGCCGGAGTCGTGTTTCCAAGATGGACCACAGATGTTCAATTATGTTGAGATCTGGGGATTGGGCGGGCCAGGGGAGGTGTTGAACTTCATCCCGATGTTCCTCAAACCACGCTGCAACAACTCCAGCTGTGTGAATGGGTGCATTATCATCCTGGAATATGGCGTCATTGTCCGGGAACAACATCCGGACCATAGGATGCAAGTGGTCTCCTAAAATTGCGACATAATCGTTGGCAGTGATGCGTCCGCGAAGTGTGACCACAGGACCCAATGAAAACCATGATATTGCGGCCCACAGCATCACCGTGCCGCCGCCATGTTTCACAGTTGGGCGGAGACACTGCGGATCATACGCTTCTTTGGGCGTTCTCCACACATAAACACGGCCCGTGGTTTGGAATAGGGTGAATGGTGACTCATCCGACCATACCACACGTTTCCAGTCGTCAACGGTCCAAGTTGCATGGTCGCGGCACCATTTGCGGCGTGCTAAAGCGTTCTGGTCCCTGATGAGAGGTTTGGCCCGTGCAACACGACCCCGTAAGTTCATGTCATGTAATTCGCGGCGGACTGTGATTGTCGAAACAGGTTGGGGGAGGTGCTGATTGAGTTCCTCCGTCACTTGCGCCGCAGTGGCACGACGGTTCCGCGTGACAATGCGCTTTAATACCCGGCGTGCCCTGTCACTGATGCTTTTCTTCCGCCCACTGTTCCGCTTCCCCGATGTGGTTTTCCCGTGTGTTGTGTAGGCCGTCATCACCTTCGACACTGTTCCTGGCGACACACCTAACACACTAGCCACTGTCGTCACACTCACTCCACATAACCGCGCACCAACAATTTGCCCTCTTTGAAACTCTGAGAGGTCTCCCATTTTACACTACCTCCGTCTGTGGCAGCCACTGCACACTCCTGTTCCACGTCGCCTGACGTAGTATGGAGACCGACCTAACACACCACCACCAGCAGTCCGGCGCTGCGGTCGCCACGACACCACTGCCAACCCATACATCTGATGTGTTGCCAACTACAGGTGTTTCCATTATTCTGATAAGCATCTGTATATTAATACGTTACTGTGTATTTTTGTGTTCACAGATTATGACGCAGCAATGTAGTAAAATACAACTTGTTTTTGCGATATTCTGTTTTAAAATTTGATGTTTTTGTAAATACAGCAGTCTACTTTCAAGGGGGGAGTAATTGCAATCTTCACACATCACATTCACATATTCCTTGCACAATAGTAAATTGCCGTTTGCGTACTGAATGGTTTCCTCCAATGGTTCATCAATAAAAAAAACTAAGTTATCTATAGGTGTCATAAATCATTTCTTCCTTAGCACACTCCTGATGACGCATGCATAGGAGGAACTATATTGTTTTTGCTCTAACAGAAACTTACCACAATATTTCTCCACTTTGGCGATAAAGAAACTTATCTCGCCGTTTCATTGTTGTAGATTTTCAGGTGTACTATCAGTGTGAACTTCCAAAAGATCTTCTGTTTCTTAGGTACTGCAATCTAAATTCATCTTCGCCTTCATCTGTTACCTCAAAAACAAATGTGACTAAGTTCTGAACGCGAATTAATTTTTTTCGTACTGCACTTTTTGCAATGAACTTCTAACAATCAGACACAAGTAAAATGTGATATTATTCTGACTTACACAAACGGCAAATGAAGCATAAAAGAATAATGTAAAACTTTGCACAAGCCCTCGCACAGGGTAATTATGACCCCAAGAGAAAACAATTTCGCTGTCCTTAGTACAGACGCTATCGAAAGTAAGGGAACATAATATGGCATTAAGAAGCTATCTAACAAAGTTAGGAAACATCTGTAAACGGCGGGAAACTACTGCAAACTATCACTGTGCTGCAAACAAACTTAAGTATTAACAAACTCACATTTCCCCCACGCAAGCGTTGCAGGATTAATAATGAGTATTCCCGTTAGAAGAGAGATCCAGAGAGTAGTTCTGTTTAAAAAAAAACACAAGAAAACAGCTAGTCACACAAAAGCATCATAGGAGTTCTACAGGCAAATGCAGAAGCAACCAACATTAGTGCAGCTCAAGCTAAAGAACTTTGAAGAAATAGAGACTATATCACGAAACTGGCTGATGCGCTGTTGTAAAGAACAACACAAGAGATTTTGCAAGAAGCACATGAAAGATCGACTTCAAGTGAAAACCGTTGGTAACTTTCTAGAAATTCTCAACTACATGAATAACAGTGATCATATCCTCTTAAAAAGAGAATCGAGGAAGGTCCAAAAATCCTTAGTATTCCCATCACACTGTGCAAAATAGAAAGATGGTTACTTATTCTTCCAAAACTAACTTTGATGGCTATTAGTAATGAAGTGAACGGCGTTAAATATTTCGCATTCAATTATTGTTGATGGTGAATTGTATAACAAAAACTAAATAGTAAGATATCATATTCCATAATGATATGTTACAACTTAAATGGCAATATTTGTGAGTCTTTTAGGCTTTAACTCAGCGAAAAGTATTCAAGCTGCTTCACTTCTTTCTTATATCAAAACCATTCTTAGCAACTACCATATATATCTGAATAACTGTGACATAAGCATATGATGGAGCATATTTAGTGAGTAGTTCCGTTCAGTGAAGTCTCTTCTTAAAAAAATAATTGTCCCAAGTTGTTCCCGCTCACGTACATTGTTAAAATCATCACTTGACTCTAGCGATAGTTGATGCTTGCAAAACCATAAAATCTGCAAAAAAAAAAAAAAAATCTATTGTATTCTACAAAAGATTTATATTTTTTTAAGTGACTCAATGACGTATAGCATGTTCCTAAGGCCGCGAAAGCATCTAGAAATGTCTATAACAAAGTTGAAAACAACCACCGTTTATTTGGTGGATATGTTAAATCTTGTCTTGTTAGCTATAATAGTTTTTTCGATCTAAGTGACAATAATAAAAGAACCTTCATTAATACTGTAAGTTTTATAATCATATTTAATTTTTATATTTAAATTTCGCAATTCAAAAATGTGCATAGTGTTTTCAAATTCGTAAAGTTCTATTTCGTAGCTCTTATTTATATAAAATTGTCCACTCTCTAATTCATGTAAATGTGAATTAAAATCCCGTTCGCTGCTAATTTAGTTTCATAGTTTTCATAATTTATTGGCCATTTTTGGTCTTTTATATTTGATATCAGTAAGACGAACGTGTAGGACATACGTTGACACACACATGTTGTAGGGGGCAAGAGCGGGTAATCTATCTTGGATGCTTGTGGTATTGTGACGGTTAAGTTCAAAGTTTCCAAACAATAAGTTTTCACATTCCCTAAATAAGTAAAAAATTTCTACAACCACGTGCAATCGGCTAAGCCTTATCACATTCTTTAAAGGTGTTAGCGTGCTGGGAATTTCCATACATAGTAGGAAAGTGGTATACATGTCTTACTTTCGAAACGAGTTTTCTCAAAACTAAAACAATCGTGACTTAACAATTTTTGCACAAGCACCCGAGATGTGTCCCACTGCTAGTGATACTGGAACAGAGACGCCTACTGGACTTTTTAAATAAGTAATTCTATGTAAAAGTTGTATCCAATCAAGTGTAGTACCAAAGGGACAGAAACGCTTTGCCATATAGCGACAATTTCATATTGGAAACATCTTGTGAGACACGTAGGTCCGGGTGGTAGTGAATGTCACAGGTACATGAGCTGTCGTTATATTAAAATATGGAAAATAACTTATGGGTTCAGGGAGAAAATCAAAATTCAGTTTATCCACCTATTATAATTTCCGGGCCCCTCTCTGGGACTATCTATGCAGCCTTTATTAAAAAACCGCCACAGAGATGCTTGGGGCCCTTAGGATCTTAGATCTTAGAAAAGCTTTAGTCAAAGCTGAATCCAAGTAGGTTTTCCCGCCCTTTTCGTTTTTCGTCAATAATTCAAATTTGAGTGCAGTTAAACAGAAAATAACTTCCACAAACTATAGTTTGTTACGTACTTGAATAGTGAATACCATTAATTTGAAATAAAAGTTAACAGAAAATTCAAAACTATGTCAACACACTTTTGGGACATGGAACTGTCCCAAAAGTCTATTGACATAGATTTGAAGTTTCTGTTAAGATTTCTTTAAAGATAGTGGTATTCATTAATGACTTAAGAAACAAACTATAGTTTGTGAAAGTTATTTTCTGTTTAACTGCACTTAAATTTGAATAATTAACGAAAAAGGCGGGAAAATCTACTTGGATTCAGCCTTAAAATAACACATGTGAACGAGTTTAGAAGTAAAAAAAAATACTTTGTCGGTTCAACACTTTTAGCATATCTCAACGAAAAGCAAATGTTATCGTATGTGAAACAAAAACTCCTATACTAAATAAATAGTCATAGTATTGTACTTATGTAAATACTCATATTATATAGTGTGAGACTGCAAGTATGTCTTGATTCTTATGCAGTTTTTTTCTTATTTGTAGCTTATATATTGTATATTGACAAGTTCTATACATGTTAACTCATATTGATGTTAAAGACAGGTCTTAAAGAACGCTAATAAATCTGAATCTGAAAAGCTCCTGTGAATGTAACTGTACTCAAACCTTGTATCCTGTAAGTTATTTTGTGATAATAAGCGGAACAAGACTAAATATTTAGCTTAACATAAATTAAGTTGTAACATTTTGAATTTGAATTAAATTTTTAAGACTTTTAGGTAACTTTGGCTTAGGCCGGATGGATGATGGGATCCCTTTCCGATTGATTTGAACTATGCATTTTATGACAGGAAACGTAGTCTTCTTTAGCGGTGTAATTAATACGCAAAAAGTTTAAATAGTTCCACATTTTTCTCTCTCTGCTGTAGGTTGGAAAGGCATTAGCAGAGTCAATTCTTGATCTAACAGAAAGCCATCCGAATAGTCGAATTCTGAGGTCTCCTTATGGTAATTTAACACAGCTACGACTATATCTCAGGAAGCAGTATATGGAGAGCAGGCGATACTTGTCGAAACGTCAAATTTTCCCAATACGACGCCGCAGGAAACGGGTAAGAAGGAGTTTTACATAATAATACTTAAAAGCTGAAACTAATGTGTATATGCTAAATAATTACTTACGTATTGATTTAATCCTTTAGTTCGTTCAATATGTAAGTTTCCCTAGGCTATAAAATTTGTTACTAAGGTTGCCTGTTGAAATCCGTGCGTTTTGTTTTATCCCACCCTGGCTAAAAAGTTTAATTCGCACACTGAAGTAGTCAGACCTGTGCACTCAGTAACCGTTCTTGTTAGATTGCAATGCACACCAGTTATCCTACCATAGTTAACATTTTGTCTTTGTTCTTCAATACTGGAAGTCTTTCCAGTTGCTAGAAGAGTATAAATTACAATTCTGTGCCCTCCGTAAGAGAAAATATGAAAAAACAAAGAAAGAAGTACAGTGACAAATATGTAAAATATGAGTTCACATGCTACGTTGAGCATAATAGAATTGAAAAATCTAAAAAAAAAAAAAATATGTATGAGCGAAATTCTTTACAACCATAATATGAGCCCTGCAAAAATCAAGAAACATTTCACTAAACTACGCCCAGGATGTTTTGAAGAGTCGCTGGAACCATTTATATACAAGAGAGTCCGATTGAAATAGTTACACGATTTAGATTTTGTATCTATACAAAAATGAAAAACATTGCTTGAAGCCTCCTACAGAGTGCATATTGCTTCAATATTCCTGTCAAATGGCATAACCAGATTTATCAGGTTATCCCATAAGCAATGTCATCTGTGCGATGACTGCTGACAATCGAATAGTGAAGTAGACGCCACGTGCCATAGCTGAGTCATATAGGGCACTTGATTGTGCAGTAGTGTGTAGAAGGAGAACGGTCTACTCCACGTTTTGGAAGTGTGGCTTGTGTTTGATCATGGCAGTGTCGGAGGACCGTATACGTCATATCATGCTGTTTTGAATTTCCTCAGGGACATCCAACCAGCGCAGCGGCGCAAAACATCAATGCTGTATGTGCTCAGGGTGCTGTGGATGTGCGAAAGTGCCAGAGGTGTTTCCAGAGGTTTCGGTCTTGGGACACAAGCCTCACCGATAAGCCATGAGAAGGGAGACCTGTGTAGCTGGACAAAGATTTGGTGAATAGTTAATATGTGTGTCGTGAAGAATTGCGATTCATCTAAAAACGTTAATTCCTGTGGGAACTGCAATATTTATAGTGGCTGCTGTAAAATAGGCTCGTGTATCTACGTCTATTCCTACTGTAAATATGTGATGAGCTCATACAATAAATCCTAGGAATCCAATTGCTTGACATTGAGCCTCACCGACATATTGACAGCCTCACGGACGACATAGACATGTAACTGTCAGAATGTCCATTGAGGGCATAAAGCAAAACGGGAAAAGGGCAAACGGACATGAACCGTTACAAGGTACGTACATGGGTTATCTTTTTTGGCATTGGAAAATTAAGTAAAGATTGCTTTTTATAAATGTATAATTGCACCGTTCCGCCTAAAAAAAATCCCAACTTTAGCACTGATATAAGGAACAAAGTGGCTATCTCATTTTATTTATTTAATTATTTATTATTGAATGTGTACCTTTTTCATCTCACTCGTTCATATAATTTCCATGGTGTCACATGTTGTTTATCAGGAGCGTATCCTGTGGGTTACCTAGGCTACCGCCACAGCCTAATCTTGTGAACAAATAATTCAATCTGCACAAATAATATTAATTTACATGAAAGGGAGGTCAGAACACCTATCATCATCATCAATACTATGTGTGAACTCCGTTCCCTCTTTCTACTTATTACTTTGGCTAGTGGTAGTCCAAGCTGCGAATCCAGAATACGCCACTGTAATGTTTATATAGTATAATACTTACTTATCTGATAGGAAATTCTTTCTTTTCAGATTGATGTATCTCATAGTGCCAGTGGTATGGAAATGGTAATGAACCTTCTCTCTTGGTAAGTCAATGCAGAATCTTTATCTGATAACTGAAGATATGACTTCTGTGTAGTACCGGTACTAATGTGCAAAATATGTATATAAGTATTCAACAAAAGTAAGCAAAATATGTGCTGTGAACTAAATTAAATAGCGCGATACATTCAATGAATTTGTTAAAATTACATAAATAGAGAAAACTGGATAATTCTCGAGAAATATTAACCAGTTTTCGATCCTTGTTTATAAAACAAAGGTAAATTAGGGGTTCATTAACTTGGCCCCACAACCACACAAAATTTTAGAAATAAATAGCCTATCGTTTTGCACCCAACTTTCGCGTTTTGCACCGCAACGGTTAACAATAGCTCTTCTATTTTCGGAGCCCAAGTTAGTGGTAGCGCCCTCTCAGTCAAATATTTCGAAAACAGATAGTGTACTGGTCTGTTCTCATTTTGCACCCAAGTTTCGCGTTTTGCAGTGCCATGGGTTAAAAGTTAAAAGCTCGTATATTTTGGGGCAGCCAAGTTAATGGTAGATCCTTGGAGCAAAATTTCAAATTTAGACAGTGACACATAGTGCAGTAAGGGTAAGCGCGCATTGTTGATCAAAAAATTGAGTAAGAGAAAAAAATCACCCGATTAAAAAAAAAAAAGTACTAAAATTGTTAAGTTCGCGCACTGGGAGAATTAGGTTGCTCAGCATCGAAATGGATTTCAAATAAACTGCTGCAAGTTATTTCTGGTTTTGTAAAGAGCTTTGTAAACTTCGTAGTTTGAGCCATTTTGGCACCTAATGACTTCGGCCTTTCATGATTCCACTAGATGTCTCTAAAATCCACAAACATCCAGGCTCCAGTTGAGAATCGAGCCCAAAACCTTGGAGACGCTGTCCTTAAGCCTGAGACAACATGACTATCGCGGTCGGCTGCTCTTTTTCTTTTAAGATGAAGTAGAAAACACAAAAAGAAAGAAGGCCACAGGATTCATTAAATTGAAAGCCAGAGACTTTAAATGGGCAATTTTATAAACCCGTCGCATCTTTGAATTTCAAAAATTATTTGTTGCCATTGAGCATCTTTATCTCTGGCCGAAATAAGCTAGGCAGAGGATGGGGAAGATATCGGCCAGAATCTTACTTAAGGTACCATCACCAGCATACGCCTGGTGAAAGCGAGGAAACCCTGGAAAACCCGTCAGGATGGTCGGTCGTGGAGTTCGAAACCGCGTGCCTACCCTTTATCAATCCGAAGTTCGCGCCGTTACCACCTGGACCACGGAGGCTGAGTCTTTGCATCTTTGAGAGAAGCTAAGAAAGAGGTCCTATTATTTCAGGATAAGCATGGCTGAAAAGATTTTATAACTTGTTATTCGCTCTTGGTCATAGCATAACGCACCAAAATACTGTACTTTTTCACTGGCTATATACATCCACAAGAAAGATTCGCTGTAACATTAATACACTAGGACAGTGATGTCCAACCTACGGCCCGCGGACCAGATCTGTCTGACCCGCAACTTTTGCCGTTCCGGATCGCCACATGTGTTGCATTTGTTTACCACAACCATGTGGCAAAAATGTTTTATTTTATTTCTTCTTCTTAATCTATACATGAAATTAACTGATCTCAGCTGAGAAAAGACACAATGCAACCCATACTAATATAAAGGTAAGCAAGAAAGTTCTGTCGTTTTTTCACCCACCACCTTCGAACATCGATATGTCACCTAAGACGTACCTGGAAGATCAAAAATAGTCCCCATCAGCATCGACGACCTTCTGCCAACGTTCTGGAAGGCCATGAATTCCATCGTGGTAGAACTTGGTGGACCCTGAAGCGAAGAAGGTATCAAGTGCATTTTGCACCTCTACTAGAGATTTGAACTGGCGTCCTCTAAGGTGATTGTCCAAGGAATGGAACAGGTGAAAATCGGACGGTGCAATGTCCGGGGAGCATGGCGGATGCAATGGTGTTTCCCATCCAAGGCGTAGAATGGTGTCCCGGGTCATCCTAGCCACGTGGGGCTTAGCGTTATCCTGTAACAGGAGGACCCCTTTGCGATTCAGAAGTGCTGGCTCCAGAGTTGTGAGTTTTTCTTGAACATGGCTCAACTGCTGACAGTACACAGTTGCATTGATGCTCTGACCAGCTGGTAGCAGTTCCCGATGAACGATGCCACGAGCAGTCCACCAAACACACAGGAGGACCTTCTTCTGGTGCAGTGCTGGTTTCGGCTGTTTTGGAACCGGTTCATGGGATGCTAACCAATTATGACGGCGCCGTGGAGCTTCGTACAGGACCCACTTCTCATCACATGTCAACACCCTGTCCAGAAATGGCTTCTTCCTCAGACGAGACAGCAAAGAAACACAGGTGTCTGCTCGCGTTGCCTTCTGGCCCGTGTCAAATCATGTGGGACCCATCGACCCAACTTGTAGTGCTTCCCAAGTTGATGGAGGTGATGCCGAATGGTTTCTCCACTCACACTGAATTGTAGTCCCAGTTCCTCACATGTCTGGCCACTGTCCGCCTCAATTGCTGCCTGAAGATCTTCATTTGGTACCTGTGTTGGTCTTCCTGCACGTGGTGCGTCTTCGAGTGTTTCGTCATCGTCCTTAAACTTGGTAAACCACCGCTGCCCTGTCCGCGTAGTCACGACACCCTGACCAAAGGCCTGGCATATCTTCCGCCCCGCTGCAGCTGCGTTTGACCCCAGTTTGAACTCGTACAGCATACACGCCCTTATGACGCTCTGTGGAGGTCCCATGTTCACTCTGTCCTTCCGCACGTTCACGATGTAACTGAACTGCCACAACCAGGTAGTATGTTGGCTATACTCACACCAACAATTGACCTTCGCCTGATCTCCATTCGCATTCAACTCACGGTGTGAGGGCCAATTGAACACAGACCTCCACAAAAAGCGATAAAACTTTCTTGGTTCCCTTTATAACATAAAGTTATGTTAAAAATTGTAAGTACCAAAAAACTATTTTATTTCTTTGGTTTGGCCTTTTACTATTTTCACAAACATAGAAGATCGTACGTACTAAATTTTAATGTGGCACATTGTCCAAACGAAGTTGGGTATCACTGCACTAGGATGTTGCTGATTTACGATAAATATTTACTTGACGATAATTTTGAGAGAATTTTACAATGATAAAACATATCTCGGAAGTTGTAAGGGAAAATAACAATTCTTGATCTTAATAAACCACTTCCATAATTATATGTTTGAACACAAATTATAAATTTCTTATTTCAAAATATTACTTCCACGTTTCTGCATTTTGTCTATTTACTTTCTGGACTTATTTACTTCTAATATAAACATTCCAACATTAAACAATTACCTACTTTTGCTGCAAAACAGACTATACTTAATGACTAAATTACTTCTTACTGTGTAGTTATTTGTAACTACTTCTTTCTGAGGTGCAGATACCGGACTGTGAAATTCAATTGCTAGTAAACGTGGACAGGTTTAAACACATGCGTAATGTAATACAGTACTTCTGCAAAGAATAGTTTCATAGCCTCCGAAATAGACCATGTTTCAATTCTTTTATCACGGTGATTTTAAAATTACCAGCGTGCGCCCTGTCATATGGAAGTATGTATTTCCTGTTCGCAATTAAAAAGTCGACAAGAAAAAATGCTAGTGCACGATATGTCTAAGGTGCGTCACCAATTATTTACTTCGATGTCTTCAACAACCACTTCAATCAATCTCATTCGTAAAACCTCCTTTTGTTGTGCTTATAACTTTCTATCCGTGGCAGTGCAAAATGTGAACTTTGAGTACAAAACGGTGCAAAACGAGTGCAATCTGTTGCACTATATATCACTTGCTGGTTTTTGAAATTTTGCTGTAGGCGGCTACCACTAACTTGGCCCCCCACAAATTTAAAAGCTTATAATTTTTTAACCACTGCTGTGCAAAAGGAGCACAGATCGGTACGCTATCTGTTTTCCAAAAATTTGACTGAGGGGACTACCATTAACTTGCCCCCTGCCCCCCCAAAAAAATAGGAAAGCTTATAACTTTTGTACCATTGCGGTGTAAAACGCAAAACGGGTTAAAAACGATAGGTTATTTATTTCTAAAATTTGGTGGGGGGGGGGGCAAGTTAATGGACCAGTAAATTAACTGTGTTGTAAATGAGCTGTGAACGCTTAGCCAGTCTCCAAAACGTAACAATGACACGAAGGCTAGGAATAAAATGACATATATTAAGCTGCATCCTCAATCTGAAAACCACGGGAATAGAACGCACTTTGTCGATTTTATTGGTTTTACAGGAGAGCCTTTTAAAAATTCAGAATTAGCATTGCATATACCAAGACATCAAATAAAAATGTTCTTGTAATAGACGGACTATCTTCATGCACGATAACTCGTTAGAAAGTTCCCTTCAAAGAGCTAACTGATGGCGCTCCTATCTCAATTCCGCAAATAATAATAATAATGACAAAGTACGTTGTTTTCCCCTGGTCTTGATTTGGATAGGCAATATCGATATAGAACGATATTATACTACGATACTTGTCTACATATCTAAAATTTTATTTGGAATTGCGAATAGTTGGAAATTGGGATTCAGCCTCTTAAATTAACTCGAATTAGAATTAGGGATTTATTGCATAGCAGACAGATCTTGATGAAAGATGGCCCCAGATGGTCATGAAACGGATTTCTACGCTTGATTAAAGTGCAGTCATTGTTTCAGCGAAAATATTTGCAACTAGGCCTACTTTGTAAATAAATTATGTTAGGAATTAGTTTTGACTTTCTATCATGGACCACGTAAGCACATATACGTGGATATGACTAGTTTTACAATTTACTTTGTAGGACGGGCAAGGGAAGTGGGAAAAGCTTATTTTGATTTGCTATATACGTGTTCTTCTACTGCGATTCACAATAATTAAGTAAGCTTTATTGCTCTAGCTTCGATTTCCAAAGCCTATTACGAAGCGAGATTGACAAAAGTATCCAATCTGTAAATGTAATTTTCAGTCTTCACTCCTTCGTTCACATTGGAGATATGAAGATAGTAAATGAAGACAATGTTACAGAAATGCACGAAAATTATATATTTCTCGCACATTAAAACAAAACTATTTGAGAGATTTTCCAGTAGTATAGGAGATCGGGGTTGGTTGACACAATGCTAATAAAATTCACATTCAGCGGTTAGTATCATAAAAGTATCTACCCAGAAGCCAGTTGCTGATGTACTTTCATGAAGATTGGAAGAGTTGAGAACGAAAATAATTCCTCATTGTTAAGTAAATTTTTGAAATGCTAGTCTGTATGTAAATTATTGTTAACAAACACAATGAATGCGAAATTTTACACGCTGCTATCTCTTTCATAATAGATGTTGAGATAGAAACACTATGGTGTAATAGGTGTTATGACTCACAGTCTTTGTTCGCTAAAGCAGATAAGTTGAAATGGCTTGTTGGGGGCTTGGGGCTGGTTAACACACATTGTTTGGGGTAAGTTGACACGTGTCAACTAACCCCGTGTGTCGGTGTTATCATTGCTATATGTATTTCCATAATCTTATGCACAAATGCAGCCTTTTAATTATGTTCTGTTCATCTATCGCGTAACTAGATATATTGTTTTCATTATTGGAGTTCAACCAGTTGCTGGAACATCACAATCAACCTCTAACACGCGGGGTTTCATAGTTTCTGAGCATAAATTAAGAGGTAAGATCATTCCCAAAAGGCTCGGCAATAAAGGTGTCTCCAAACAGAGAGAGAAGAAAGTGTATTTCGGCAATACTAACAAACATAGCTGTGGGGGGAAATGATAGAGGAGCGGAGGTGAGCGACAAAACGGAAAGAAATTTCACGTCGTGAGAAAACAAAAATCACAAAAACGCTTCAAAGGGATTTGAACACACCATCAGATGAAGAAGATCTATATGTTTAGTCTACTAGATCTTTATTCCAACACTAAGTCGAAGGAACAGTACATTTTATGTTGGGGTTGCAAGAATTGGTCTCACGGGGCATGCACTGACGGAAGCAAAACGTACTTGTGTCATATTGTGATGTTATGGACGATTTATTTGAGTAAATTGTAATGAACAACGTCTTCTGCTTTATGAAGTGAACGTTTACTTTTGGAAGTTGAAGAATATTGACACTGCAGATACGACGTTTATGAAAATGGATGACTTGAGTTCAGAACTAGCAGAGTCATGACACATGAGTCATTTCTTCAAAAAGAAATTGTAATTGTTTCTTCAGCAACGTTACCATATTTGGCTCCATCTTTTATATATATTTTCTTTTACTCTCTTTTTTCGTTATATTAGACTTACCAATTTTATGCATATAAAATACTATAATGTAGATCTCGTAATATTGTTATGTCCACAGATGTTATAAATCTGTGTTTCAAACATATTTTTATATATATTATAGTATTAATGGATTAATTTAAACATTACTCAACTTTATAATTGTGTTATACATTGATTTATGTAAGTTTTAAGTTATTTTGCACATTCAATAGCCATTTCAAGTGAATGAACAACTTTAATGTAATTTATAAAATGACGTCATTCTTGCGTCAGTGTAGGAAGCAACTTGTGATGTTTAGAGCTAAAGCCAGGAGGACGCAGATGGCGTTACGATCGGATAGTGCATAAAGCAAATAATTTAACTATGTTATTTAAACAATATGAACTTAATTTAATTATGGAAATGTTTTTTTTATAATAATGAAATAAGTGTTTATAAAAGAGAAAATGATCCGCATGTTCTTGTTAATATAATCTTTAGATAAAAAAGCATAAATGCAAATGGTTGTAAACCTATGTAATGTATATAATGGTTGAGATTGTGTACAACAGAACAGAACATAACAGCAGAGGAACTTTATTAAAGTATTTTAATCCTCTCATTTTTTGTTTTCTTCAAGCTTTAACGCTATATTGTGGCTTAAGACCCTTTTTAGCGTTTATGTCAAATCCAGTTGATATTTTACGTAAAGTTAGTCGTAGCCCCTATGAGTAGGAAAAATCCAGAGAGTGGGCACCCTAGTTTTTATGTTTGAAGTAGAAGCATCGTGAAGTTGTTTATTTATAGGTATACGGAACTCATCACTTTCAAAATATCCCAGAAGAACCTAATTCCAGCGTCCCTGAGATATAAGATAATGAAGGTTAACCGGAAGTAAGGTCTTATCAATATGGGATATGAAAAAGTAGTAGTGTAGTTATTTAATCATTGAATTGATTTTGGGCATCTCAGGCTCAGGCCAGGATGGGGTGAAGGAGAGGGTGTTAGAAGGCCCTAGTTGGTAGGTACCATCCCGGCATTTGTCTAATTGATTATTTAGGACGAATTATCTGAGTGTATCAACCTACTCCGTACATGGGGCTAGTGGACACAATTCACCTGACGTCATTTCTGTACGTGAAGCTCCTCCAATATAATACAGATAATATATCGGATCATACCAATTAGCAGGGCAATGTGTAACGAGTTTTCCAACAGTACATTTTATACTTTTGAAGACATCTCTGAGGTTATGAAAGATAAACAAAAGAGTGTGTCAACCAGTCCCGGTCTCCTCTATATTGTGGTTGTTTTCTTCGAGCGTAAACATATTTAAATAAAATGCCAGCCCCCCTTGTAAGAAAAATCTTGGGATATAAGGTACCCAATGTAACCTAGGAACTAATAGGTGTAGACGTGACAATTTTAAAGTGAGGCTAGTAGATGGAGTGGCCAGTGGAGTGAAGAGAACTAATTTCAAAGCTCTGGTGAACTATACTTGGTTCTTGTATCTTATTTGAACTTAAGAAACTATTCCCCAGTAGTACACAAACGTTGAGGAACGGTGGATTAAACGTTAGTTCTATTACGTAATTTTAACGTTGTATTTGTATCGAAATGTTGAACACGGTTTTTTTTGGAACGTTGTATATGCCTACCTGTTCAACGGCTGCAAAACACCTTCCTCATTTAACCAAAAGAGCACTGGGTTTGTAATACAAAATTAGGACCCCTGAAAAGAGTATGCCTGGTTGCACTAGACAGAAGTCGTTTTCCAATGTTTCTTTCTAATAAAAAACATAACAATTTTCGAAACATATTTATTCTACAAACCGGGGAGACAAATAGCTGGGAATTAATACCTGAATCCGGGGGATCTGCCCGGAAACTGGGGGTGAATGGTCACTCTGTAGTAGAGGTTGAAATTCCACACTATATAGGATTGTTGATTGTATCGTGTGTTAGTTCGTTGATTTTTCTCTTCCTCTTCCGACCCATTATATAGTTGACAACATTGCTAAAAGATGACATCACTTTCGGGGTTAGGATAACGTTGTGAGTATTCGTAACATAAAAAGGAATAGTAAATTATTAATAAGTTTGATGATTCATCGAGGCAGAGTAGTCAGAGCGTCGAACTTCAAACGACAAATGCAGAAAGTTCCAGCTTCGAATCCCACTGCAGACCGGTAGAGAATTTACAAACAAAATCAATAGATCAACGTGAATTCTCCGTCATGAAGTTTAATGATCTCTTTGGTCAAATGATAAAGGTGGTTCTGAGTCGTTGAACAGGTGGACAAATACAACGTTACAAAAACGTTTCCAAAACACTCCACTCCTCGACGTTGAAAACCATGTCGATTCTAAACGTCGAATAAACCGTTGAACGGGCGGACATTTCGGTACATATACAACGTTAAAATTACGTAGCAGGACTAACTAAATAGAACGTTTATCAACGTTTCTGTACTACTTGGGTTATTATTAGACGGCACACCGACGCAAATTACATATATTAAGTTCTGTTTAGTAAGGTTACAACAGGTAAGTCAATATTTTAAGAAAAGATTAGGAAATATGGCATGAGAATAAAAAATAATGTATATCGTCGCTTTCAAGATATAAGGTCGTAAGTGTACTGGATTTCCATATAACTTACACCCTTATGGGTTGAAAGCGAAGATATATCACGATAGATTGTTTCACTTATAAAAACTAATACTATTCTTCGCAGTATAAAGTACCTTAGTTAATTTAGCTATTTTGCTGTGTGTTACCCTAGTTGTATTATATTTTAAAACAACACCGGCTCCAGAGCAACTTCACCAAATTTTGGAGTATGTGGTTGAAATTCCAATATTCAAATCAATCAAATTTGCGTCTTTATTTTTTGTATTATCAATTGTCACCGTATCGTGTTGTTTTGCGCGTAATTACCAAATATCCCTTGTGCTTACAAAAAAAAACTTCTCGTGACCATAAATTAATATGATTAAACAAAAAGAAATGTTCGATAAAAACTTTATTTGTATATGGGCCAGTTTAATAACTTTGGACTTCGGCCCGTCCCGATTCGCCCCTTAGCTATTAAAATCCACACCCATGCCCCTGCCGGGACTCGAACCCGGGACCTTCCGCCGCAGACCGCACGGCCACCCGGCCGGCAAGAGATGTTCGAATATAAACCAAGTGTTAAGAAGTTAAATATGACGCAATATATTCGCCTCAAAAGTTTTTGTTACTGATTTGTATAATGGGATTTGACAACTTCACTTCGTGCGAGTGTAAAAGCACCTAGGAATGACAAGAGCAATAGATCTCAGCACTGTTTTGTGACCTCTGATTGGAAATAAAACTT
The DNA here is from genome assembly GCA_022664845.1 of Lepisma saccharinum. Lineage (NCBI taxonomy): Eukaryota > Metazoa > Arthropoda > Insecta > Zygentoma > Lepismatidae > Lepisma > Lepisma saccharinum. Next base: position 44,783 of record JAGDQP010005347.1, read on the forward strand.
CACAAGGTCAAGTGAGTTACTTCAAATCATTTGAAGAGACCTTCTTCTGTCCGTTTAACTAATCTAATCTAATTCATGGACTCATCACCTCTATAAAGGGGTGCGAGGAAAGGGGGAAACGACGTATGAATAATACATTGTGGAGCCCATAGGCCAAAAAGAAAAAATTACAACAGAGAACTCTGTAATTGTAAGAAGTTTTGTAACTGAAAATTTGTGTGATAAATAAATGTAATTGTGTAATGTTCACTGTTCACTAAAAAGCCTGTTGCAATTTGACGCTTCATTGCACGTAGTCCACACCAAACGAAGCACCACAATCTAGATGTTTTCACTTGAATGTCTAACCCATCGAATTCTCTGGTTCGTTTAACATTTAAGGCGAAGCGTTAGACCATTTTAGGGCCAAACTTGTCCGTTGGGCGCCGCTAACGAAGTCAAAGTGACGTGATTATTTAATTGTACCGAGACAAATCTGCAGAAACAGCATGTGACTTGCATCTGAAGCGCGCCATGACTTCAGTTTATGTCTCAACTGCTTTTGAATTACAAAAAATCGTGTTAAAACGTTTCACAGCTCCCGGATGAGCCTAGTCGGTAGAGCAGCGGATTGTTGGCCGGGATGCTGGGTTCCTTTATTTTATTTTTTTTAAAGAACATTAATTTTTATGTTTGTACTTATAAATAATTGCTGCTTTGTACTTCTTTTCATTTGTAACATTTTACAATGGTTACGGAAACATGTTAGAGCATTAGGCTAGATTTTTTATTATATGCGATGCAAACACAATACATCACATATTCTTTCTGGCGTCATAAGGATTTAACGATGTAGATCAGCCCCGCCACCTTGGTATGACCTTTCTATTGATTGACATGGGAATTGTTTTACTAGTCTTATGTCTCTCAGGAGCGTAACTTTTCACTTCTGTTTTCGTCATGTTTTCTATGATTCATGCTGTTTTACAGAAATGCAAAATTTTATACACGAACAGTATAATTTCCCGTTGACATATTGTGATTCATATGGTAAACTATTGATAATACATATTACTCATATATTTGAAGAAACTTCACAAACCAAAACTCTACAAGAGTCAAAAGAAGCACCAAGGCAAATTTCGTGAAAGCGGAACTTGAATATTCTACTTCTGAGAGACATAAGACGGGTAAAACAATTCCCATGTAACTGAATGGAAAGGTCATACCTTGAGACGCATGTACACAAGAGTAGTGTCTCAATACAGAAAGCCCTATTTAGGCGGGGCCATTCTCGCGCAGGCGCATTACTCCTTATACTGTAAATAGACTATCAAGCGGCTGATTTCCAATTGCCAGTTTTGCGTATTGGTAGCATGTCGGGAAGCTAATGCGGAGAACCCGAGATCTAATGCTAGTGTAGTTTTCTTTGTATTTTTTTAAAAAGAAAAATTACTTTTATCTTTTATATATACGTATACACACATTAGGAGATTTAATAAAATTAGTGACGAAGGGCATTTGGAGGTTAGGTGATTCAAGTACGGTGTTTGTTTATTGCACACTCGATTAATTTGTGTTTTTTCGAGCTTTCGAAAATAGGACCTTCTACGTTGAGACGCTAGTGTACACAAGTGATGTAGAGACAATGTAGGCAGGTAGTGGACGAAAATGTTCTTGTATCAACGTTTTTACCGAACATATAATATTTACCCCCCAGATCCTTGTGTAAGAAATTCTGCGATTACCATATTTAACACTTAGAAATATCAAAATCGTGAATGAGCAATTCATTATGAAGATTGTGCTGGATTTTAACAATATAACTAACTTCCGTATGTTCGATTAGTGTTTCACTTCAGAACAGACACGTAGCCTATCTAGAAGTAGCTCTTGAGAGGGTTTCACGGACTTTCGTGTGTGTCCAAGGTATGTCTATTAGATATGTATATTAAACACGTAAAATGAAGACTGAAATCAAACTAATTCTCCTTTAAACTCTCAACTTGCGTATGTGTGTGTGTGTGTGTGTGAGGAAAGGGGGATCCGAATCCACTTCGTAAATATGTTCTTGCTTAATTAAACGGTTTTCTTTAAATAACTGAAAGTATATTGAAGACCATAGTCTGCAATAATCAGTAACACGTCCACACCCTAGGAGCTAGTAGTTGGCCCCCAAAATTTTTGTAGCACCATATGCACTTTTATGTGTAGAAATAGGAGGGAAAATAATTAGTTTGTTCGGGCGGGCTGCACTGCCTGAACTAGTGTACGCTTTTTCGTTCGAGTGGTGCGGCCTGCACCTCAACTGTTCAGATGACTACCGGCGGCAATTAGTGTAACACAGTGCAAGCACTTTCTGCACCTGCTAGGGAACGAGTGTAGATGAATGCAAACAATTGACAGTTGCGCTGTGTTCTCAGCGTATGTGTTAGAGACGAGATTATAGATGGTGTTACGTGCTAGCAGAAGGAACCAAGCGCCTGACCGAGCGAGAGCTGCACGAGATTGTACGATTAAACACTGTGACGTCACATCCACGAACACAGTTCTTATTAGAACCTTCTCGCTACAGTATTATTTCCATCTGGGTTTGCTGTTTTTATTCTAGGTTTGGTGTTTTTTTGTATTATATGGAGAACAACTAGCTTTGTTGTATTATAAGGAGACCTAGCTCCTTGCCGAGTGTTTATAGCTTGGTTCTAACGTAGTTATATTTACTTTTTTTTAAAAAAATAAAAATATTTTGTTCTTTTCCTAAGTATGTACTATACGCATTAGGAAATTTAATAAAATTAGTGACCAAGGGTTAGATTGGGTTAGCTAAGTCAGGTTCGATGCTTTTTTATTGCACACGCGATTTTCATGGGCTCTCCTAACGGTTTCTTCAGATTACTAACGTTATTACGATGGTAAAATCATGGTTAAAGTAACTTACGTTTAGACTACGGAACTTAACTTGGTTATCGTGCTTGTACTGCCATTGGGCAGACTACGGTACTTAACTTGGTTATCGTGCTTGTACTGTCATCGTCAGTAAGAAACAGGTTACAGGCTTAGAGTAAGGAATCTCCATTTTCCATACTCTAAGGTTACACGGTAGAAGTTTAAATTATAAAATGCTGAACACAAATGAATTGATTGTAGTGTAATATTTTGTATAGATAATCTTGCGTATAGATAACTAACGTAAGAAGATAACCGTCGTAAGTGACGTTGGTTAAATTTGAAACCCGCGTTACCGTTTACATTACTAAAATGATCTTGGTTAACATTAACCATGGTGAGATGTTAGTAATGTAAAAAAGGCATAAAATGATCATTGTTAACGTTAACTATGGTGAGATATTAGTAACACAAACAAGGCATTAGACGTCACCCAATTTTGAATAATATTCCCGCAAGAACGACGTTTCTTATTACCTTACCTCAGGGTGCGAATTATGGCCGGTGGTGGGGGACAATCCCGCTCTGGAATGTATTTGTCCCTGGCTGCTAACTAGGATTTACTATCCCAGGGTGAGGGGGATCATATTTCACCAATCTAACATATTATAGCTTTCTTTTCACGAGCTTATAATGAGACGGAGAAGGTTTTGTGCTCTAGTTATCAAAACAAACCAAACATTCATGTCTAAAGAAAAGAAATACGTTGTGTGTAGACAGAGCTTTTATTACTGGTGTTACAGCTAGTACTTCCGAAAAGTTATCTGAGAAAATCACTGACCACAGTAAAAGTTGATCACGCAATAGAGGAAAGTATCCAAATTAGGCCTAGCAGCCTAATTTCACCCCCACATGTTTCTCAGTTAGTATGAGTTTGAAATTATTGGAGTTCATCGTTACGTTCGAAGTAACGCGTGAACAGTAGAACATCTGAAGCTTTGAAGGGCGTGGTGTGTCTCGTGGTCGTTTGTAGTTTTTCTCCTTGTTGGAGTTTTGCAGCGATTCCCCACGTTATGTAAAAGCTTCAGCAACTGTAAGCTTTACAGTAGTAACGATAAGCATGCTTGGTGATGATGTAACAGTCTAACCATTTATGCAACTTTCGGTACCAAAAATAACAGTATGTACCATTTATGCAACTTTCGGTACCATTTACATAACTGTCTTACCATTTACTGTTTCGGGCACAGAACACGAAGTATGGACAATTCGTATTACTAAAATTACAAGGTCCTGGCTCAGTCTGTACCGTCCTGTGTAATGCTGAATGATGAGTTATTCGCCTGCATTTAGTATACGGGCCACCATCGAGAACATATCGACGATCATTTCCCGCTCTAACAGGTTTTAACTATAGTGGGAACTTCCAACGAAAGGGATCATCACCAACTAAGCAAACGCTGAATGAACTTGGAAATAACAAAAGATAGGTTCTAATCCAAGGAGCAATTGCTACTGTATAGGAATATCCCCATAAGGGTATTCGACTACCTCAGGAATTGCCAAGATATCCAGAAAGGCAAAGAATATAAATAAAAGCTACCTTTCAATATAAAAAGGTATATTTATTAGATCCTCAGATAATCTTCTGATTTCCAGTTACACAATCGTTTGGGTCACTGGGATATATCTCACAACTTTCTACAAGCTGGTAGCTTACATTGCTCCAGAATCGTATAGTAAGTAACGAGTCTTTTTATCTTCTTAATGGAACGATAAAGAATGTTCTTTAACATTAAATGATATGCATGTTTACACATATAATAGATAATCACACTCTTAAACACATATTGACAGGATTGATGCGCGGGCGACATCTATTATGCTCGACCGTGGCGATACTCTAGTCGTCCAAACACACTTCATTATTGTTTCTAGTTTTGTCCACATGTGAGCGGTGGATCACCCGGTTACAATGAGCTATAATATACACTGATAGGTTTGGCGGAGAAAAGTTTTACCCTGATGTGTGGAGAATCACATTTTATAGAGTCAAGATAGTCCTAATTTCACCCGTCTGTTGGGTCCAAATTTCCAATCCCTAAATTTAAAACGAAGCTTTGTAGAACTCGAAGAAAGTGAATTAGTTTAGAAGCGCAGAGAACAAACCAAGGGTAAATTCAGTGAAAACCGCGCAATATATTTCCTATTTGACAATTATATTATCACATCCAACAGAGAGAGAGAAATTTGAAAAGAGACAAATAAGCAACTTCGTAGAAGCAAAGCTAAAGAACTTTATTTATCAATCAGAGATGGTAAAGGAGATCAGTGTAGTTATACATCAACAAGCACCAAATCTATCACTTATTACGACACAGAGTGTCCCATTAATGAAGGACTATACTTCCAAGAAAACAAGGGTGAGCAGTGGGTTGCATGTAGAAAATGTCACTATTGATTTCATGAGAACTGTGTTGGTAAAGAAGCAGACGATCTACTTTTCTCCTGTGATATTTGGTTGCAATAACTAGATAGTGGTTTAAAGATAGAATCTACTTCTTCAGATTTCGTGTTTTGCACCTTACAATGAATCAGTTGTTGTTTTTTTTAAATTTTTTATTTGCAGCTTTTCGTTAGAAAAGCGACATTCGTATTTTATGCATAATTACAAGTATTTCTCTTTTATTGAAAATTATCCTGTATTTCATGTTAAGCGTTAATGTGGCATATATTGGACAGAACGAAGAGTGCCAACTGCATTTAAGGCTGTTTATTACGTACTGTACGTACATACTAGATTTCAAAATTCATATCCCGAGGATATCAAAAGTGTTGCCAATCTTTTAGCAAAGCGAACACTGCGAATATTTGCTCATCGTAGAAAGAAGGGAACAGTTTACAATCTCTAAGGTAATATTGCAGTAAATCATAGTGTCGAATCTCGGAAGAGGATCAAATTTTCATCTACATAGGAAAGCGTAAGTTAAACACGGAAATTTGTACTATCACATTCTCGTACCAAGGACAAGTTGAATCTTATACCCCGAATTATCATAATATCACCAAACGTTTTGTCAGTGATATTCCAGTAAGTTAAGTTATAAGTAAATAGTACCAAGCACTTTACACCACCACTACTCCTTGAAAGATAACCTAATTCGAACACTGCCTTACACTATAAAAAGTGGAAACACGAAATGGATGAAAGTTACTACGCTTTATGGAGAAATTTAAGTCGAAAATTAGCGTTTTGTTGTATTTACTCTTAAACGTGGATATAGTGTAAGCCTTTTAATGGAAAGATTGGTAAAATTGACTCCATTTTAAAGTTAAATATTTTCTTTGTAATAGCTTAACGTTGACTGAAAATGGGTTGAACCTGGCCATAGTGATTTGTCCGTGAACGTTCAACTTATTTTAAGTTTAAATCTCGGTCATTTTCTAATCGAAGTGTAAGCTAAACTGGCAATTTTGAGGTTACATACTTTTGTGGATGAAGTTTAAGCCTTAGTTTGATATTCTATAATCCGGTAACAGGAGTAACGTTACTTGCTTGTCACTGAACGCCCCGCCATTTTGAGTGTTTATATTGCCTTTACACTGTGAACAGTAAACAGTTCACTGGTAGATCGAGAACGGCAAGGACTGCATTGGCGGAAAGAGAAATTAAGTTAGGTATAAATCTTTATACTGTAGCAAACGTATCTCTCCTTTTTTCACGAGACATCCCTCGTAGTAAAATCAAAAACGTGTTAATGATTAACCTCCTTCGCAGTAAAACCCTAGCTATAAATATAACTCGGAAAGCCAGAAACACCATCTACCTTTGTAGCTAAGTGGCAAGAGCGTCTGACCAGTGTGCTTGTGGACCCTGGATCGAAACCCGACCACTTCAGTTTTTATTTTTATTTTAAAGGAATGTTACGATTTATTATTTTCTACTTTAAAAAATGGAGGCAGTTCAACTGCCTCCATTTTTCGGATGAACGTTGTGTCTCCTATTTTTACAATGTGCCCTATGGTCACATTAGGTTTAAGTGTAGAAGTGGAAGTTTGTGCAGAATTATGTAAATGAATGTGACGTCACAGTGTCTATTTGTGCAAACCCGTGCAATTCTGGTCCAAACGGGCAGGCGCTTATTTCCTTCTGCCAGCATGTAAGGCCATCTGTAATCCCTTGTCTCACACATATACTGAGAACTCAGCACAACTGTTAATTGTCTACACTCGCTCCCGAGCAGGGGCAGAAAGTGTTTGTATTGGGTTTCACTGCTTGCACTCGTGCCGGCCATTCGCACAGTTGATATGCAAGTTGCATCACACACTCGAACACAAAAGTGTACACTAGTTCAAGCAGTGCAACCCGTCCGAACAAACTGATTACATCCTGTTTCGGCCGAACTTTCACACTGACGAACACGACCAAAGACGGTAGAACAAGCAACACAATTATATAAGTTCGTGGTCACACCTGAACTTGTCAGTGCAGCTCGGTGAAAATGTGACCACACACTTATATACTTTGTGTTGTTTGTTCTAACGCTTCCGGTCGTATTCGCCAGTGTCAAAGTTTGGCTGAAACCAGATTCAAAGTAACCATACGGTTACACTTCCAGTGCAGGTAATGCAACATCGAGCAGATCGCCCGAACAAACCTAATATATTGTGACCTGTAACCGCCTACAGTTTGCGATTCACGTCAGGAAATTATAATGGGAGAAACTGCATAATGTTGGATAGCCCAAAAATAAAACCATAATCTGACTTTCTTAACCGTTAAATGTGTAAACTGTCAAAACTGTGTATTACGAGAAATAAAGAGTGCTACGTCACTTTTTAAAACATTTTCTACGCTATTGATTTCTGATCCGAAGACATTCTAATTGTCGCTGGCAATTGCGGTATGCGGAGGGAAACGAAGGACACACTTCGTGTTATAAATGGCACGTATTATACCCCTCCCGAACGCGGAAGCATCTATATATTGCCGCATACTTAGAGCTCTTTTACTCTCATTTCACACTTTCATGGTGACTCCAAATTTTGTTATATTTTGCGTTTCAATACTTCCATACACGTTGGAAAAGTGACATTTCTCCTGTGAATTTTTCACTTCATTTAATGACTTAAACTGAACTGTAAATACCTATCTTTTGCCATATTTGCACATAACATTCAAGATTTTGTTCACTCAGTGCTTCAAATTTATTTACTTACCGTATTCCCTTCTTCCAGGTCTTTTCTGGTCTTCATCCTTCGGTTTTCAGCATGCATCACAAAAGTTCCAACCCGTCTCGGTAGAAGGTAATAAATCTTTTCTTACTTCCGTTTGTTTATAAACCGTTTAGTAGAAGAGGACCATTATCGTCCCGGTGACCCTCATGCTGTCTCGGTAACACCGCAATCATGCTGTGAAAGTTTTTGCATGCATGGTTTTCAGTAGGGCAAAGGCGGCAAAATGGCGAACGGATAGGGAATGGCGAACACTCCACTTAAAAGTTTTCGCGCTACGTCAGAGGGTCAGTACTGGTGCTGCCACATTCAGGAAGATTCAGCGCTGACCCTACAAAAGCGTTCTTCAGCCGAATTGTAGATGCGAGCGGAGTGAATGATCATAATAAATTCTTGGTAGCTTCGATGAGGTAGCTTTTTCTTTCAGCACAATTTCGCTATAAAATTGCATTGTTAAATCTTAAAAGTTAAGTAGACATATTCTATATTCTAGAGCCTTATTGTAACCGTGTTATACAAGACTACTTAAGTACCTATCAAATGTTGCAAATTAGAACTCTTCTTCTCGATGCGCGTATAAACTGCGTATATACTTTATAACGTTCAAGTAACAAAGGAGATGGTGCTTGATGTCGTTAACATCAAACATGTAATTTTGAAGTGCTATTGAGGAAAAAGAAAAAAACAAATATATTCTTTAATTACTCATATTATGTTTCGTGATTCTATAAACTGTTGTAACCATCACGGAAAATATTTATCTACATTTAGGTCTCTCGATGTAAATAACTACTGTAAGTTATTATACCCGATGCAATGACCTGAACTGGTCTGTATCCAAGACCATAATAAATACTTAGTAGCTTCGATGAGGTAGCTTTTTCTTTCAGGACTCACCTTCCAGTACAGAGAGAGAGTCGAGATTCCTGAATGGTGAATGCTCGGAAGACGCTTCCTATTCAGTGAATTTCCTCCAAATCACATCAGACAGCTGCGTATAGTTCTTTATCCTTCTCTTTGGATACCTATAGCATTTATGCTCCTTGTGTGACGGCCAGCTGCCCGGTCACATTTCAATAAACTACTTTGGGTTGGAACTGGAGTTGTGATTCCTTTTAGTTGTGGCAAGTTCTGCTGAACGATTCGTGACAGTCACCGGAACTTGTAATCCTTCTCTATCGCTTTGTTTCACCGGACACACGAACTTTTTTTGCGTGCCGTTAGTGGTTGGAGTGGCGCGAGAGTTGCAAAGAAGACAATGGAAGGAAGTGTGTGGTCCCATTGTTGTGCATCCATAAATATAATTTTTACGACGGAAATGGAACATTTCTGTGCTAGTTGATGTGCCCACATACGACGAGTGATGTGCGAAGACATATCCTGGGAAGCTGATTCACAAACTGTAAGTGTGTTCCATGTTATTCTATTTACCAGTTATGGCTTGCGTTGCAGTCGGCATAATGTTATTTGTTGGAATTCTTTGGCTGCCTTATGAAATATTTTCCTGCAATGTCGATGCGCCTAGTGACATTATGATGTGAAATCAAATCGCCTCAGTGCCTGTATTGCGTTATTATGAATAACCCGTAACGCTATCTAAGCTATAGAAGTTAATATAAAATAATAAAAACAGTGCATGTGGCGGGTACACCGGTCAGCCCGTGACCCACGTCGTAATAGTGAAACGTACGTAATCAAAGAAATAAATAATCCACTTTGCCTGTGTTAAATGTACCAGTAGGTTCGTGCTGGATATCATCGCATACGTACACGCTTTGATATTTTATTGACAATTACTCGTGTGACTGGGCCGGTACAGTGAAGAAAAACAAACTATTGCTGCCGTCCGGTATTTTCACGTGCATGGTCGCGTCAGATACAGCATTTAACAGTGTCTGTCATATCATTGTGTACTTGTATATCTGCTCCAGGAGCCTGGACACGGAGGTCCGAGCACCTTCAAAATATATCGAGCTAGATAGGGAATAAATTAGGCATAATAAGTGAATCCTATATGTCATGACAAGGCCGGATATTAATGTTGTATAAGAGCGGTATGTGTCACAAGACAGGTAACAGGATCCACAGTTGGAAGTCAATTTCTGTAAGTATATGACAGTTTTTACAGTTGTAAGCGTGTCCGAAGGAGGGGACCCCCTAGATATTATCGTAGAACCGAAATATTCGTATGCTAGAGTTAGATGGTGATAATAAATATAGTGCCGCATGTTGTAACGAAAAATTCGGATGTGCACATTTTTTGCATAATATGTGTGCCCAATAGAAGCACACAACACATTGAATCCCTGAATATTAGAAAAATCGCTGTATTTGCTCAGAAACGGCGGGAGAACGGGAAATCATTGTGTTTTCGTAATCTATGAACGCCGAGTCATCAGTTGAGGTCTTTTCAGACGTAAAACAACTATATATAGACTGTATATTTTTGGTATTACGCATATTTTTACGTTTATTGTAAAAATTTGTAGTGTCCAACGTCTATACGTTCTTCTTATCAGTATTTCATGATATTGCGGTCTTGGCAGAGGTCAAGCATAATTGTACCAGACCCATTTAATAGTATTTCCTGCGTAATTTGTACATTTTTCGACTGTTCTCTATGAATGTATCGTTAGCGTTCAAAATTTGAGTAGTTGATATTTTTTTAATACATTTCATAATTGGTTGCCTGTTAGTTCATACCTTGAACGCGGTGAGAGTCATCGAATATATAATCTGGTATGAACACATTGAATTCGACCTAAGGAAGTAAAATAAGGTCTAAGTAAAATCTAAAACTGCAGTATACAATAATTTTCATAATATATAGTGTGTTATTATGTATGTAGTGTTATTTATTGTGCCTCATTTCACATGTAACCTATTAAACTGTGTTTGTAAGGGCACGAGCATAGATACAAGCCCTTCGATAGTATAACCGGTTGGTGAATTTGTATTGTTCTTGTTAATAGGTTCATATTTGTTGTGCGAGACAAAGCAATTAAAGAAGCTTTTATATCTATGATACGTTCGACAAATTCCGTTGAAAGGATTTGTTCGCTGTATATGAAAGCTGTGTTAACTTATTACGTACTGTTAAAAGGTAATGTCTGCTACCGGAAGTTCCAATATATATTGCGTTGCTTTGTAACTCGTTTGTTTCTAAATAAATATCATAAATAGTACAAGGTTGTGCGAGTCGAGTTTTTGTCGTTACTCTGAATATTATTGACAATAGTAACTGTTCGCCTGATCGGGGTATTGAATCAATTATTAACTCTAACAGTACTTGCAAACGAGGATCAGTTGCAATTTTATTCCCGTGCTCCGCATTTCAACCTTCTGCTTCCAACTCCTTCTATATTTAACCCACCTCCACACGCGGCGCCCTTATCAGGGAAGTGTGTGAGCTCGCGGACCGTCTCACTTGCTACTATAGTGGCCATTCAAGGGAGGAGGTTGAAAATTATATCAGTGTGTTAATATATGATACGTCAAGTTGCAAGATCCTAAATACTAAAACGCAGAACGTTAAGCATATATGACTTCACTACATGCGTTAGGAATCACCGTGCTACCTAGCTGCTGTGACAAGTTTATGAAATGAAACTACTGCTACGTAAATTAATGATACTTACCGGCAACATAAACTACTGCAACATTATGAACTGGATCGATGGAAAGAGTAGAAAAATCTTTACGCCTATTATTATTGCAGTGTTTGTTCTACGATTTGGGACAAGTTTTATGACTTGGCTCTGTAACAGCGTCCCAGATGGGCAAGAACGAACACATCTTTTTCTAGTGTGTGTGGTGAATTTGGACGCAGCTGAGTGTTGTGATATGTGTGGAGGTGACAATTGTCTGAACTAGTTTCATGCTGAATGTAATGCGTGAGGAAAGAAACTTATGTGGTTATTGTATTAGTCCTACTTCCATCACTGATAAGTGGTAAAGAACTGAAGAATTAATTCTGTGATATTTTAGTGCGTTCAAGTATAAAATAAACTAAGTGCTTATATATCGTATAATTTATCTTGACAATACCCGTTAGGAAACATTTGTAAAATGTAATTTAATGCATATTGGATAGTGGCTAAATCATGTTCGGCATTGTCCAACTGGGTAAGGGAATCAGGAACAGTTTTAAAACTCAATTTCTGGAGGTTAGTTTTAAAATCATTGCCAAATGTTAATAACCACATTGTACAGTAGAGTCTGAAGTTTATTTCAGCTATCTTGTTTTCTAAAATTGACCAAATAAGTTGTTCCATCTTGTTAGAAGCTTATATGTTCGTCGCTCACCGTCTTCCGCTACCTAGGAGAAACGAGACCTCATTCTGATTTCCCTATTCCGTGCTGTTAAGTTAATACAAATCCGGAGTTTGGAAACAGGACCGGAATAAAGGGAACCAATGAGAATAAACATTCTCCACCATCTACCTAAATAGGCGATGATAGCGAATACATGCTGGCTGGCAGCGGGGTTGATTAGTAGACAATGTTGCTTCTATCAATGTAAAAAAAATATTGGTAAGTTGAATAATGTTTTATTGAAGGAAGAGATTAACTATACTCCACAGTACAAAAAATACCTCCCGAGAAGGACAATTAATATATATTTTATACATCAGTGGCTGCTCCAATTAATTTAACAAAGTCTTACAAGAGAAAAGCAGGGAAAACATTTTTCCTTCACAGGTCACTAAACGCACGAAAGAAAAAAAATCACCAAATGCGCGCACACAGACACACGGTAGCGCATAACAATAAATACAGCGAATATATAATTTCTCGTAATGTTATTGCATAGCAATTGAACAGTGGCGTATCGTCCTCATACTCAATAATAACATCTATGTGAAGAATAACACGACTGTCGTCGGTCATACTTAAATTAGAAAAGCACGTTAATTCTATTCTTTTTTTCGCGAGCAATTAAAAAAACGCTCGGAACAAATATACATATTTAACAAAGCGCTCGCGCGGAACCTTGCGAGCACAGATGGAGGTCGATATTGCTTAGTGATGCATGAAGGTCGGGTACAGATGATACCGAGAATCGATATTGCTTCCCAAGAGGATTTAAAATTACCCGTCTGAGAAGTGTCTTAGGAAGATACACTAACGTTGAATGCAATCGAAGTGTTAATTGAAAACTGAGTAAAGTATTTGAATTGATAAGTATAACTGTAATGGAATAGTACAATTAACTATTAAAACAGTTCAACAAACATTAGGTCAAAAGTACCACTTACAAACAAAGGCTAATTATTCCGAAGTTACGTGCTTACATAAACAAAGATTACACTTTTCTCGTAAACTTGAACGGAGAATACTACCACTCACGCTATCTTCAGTGATGAATTTCAAACTGCAACATGCCATAAAATTTAATATTTTTTAAAACTGTTAATGACCATAATATAAACAGTATTTAGCTAAAGTTATAGCAGAAATATCAGTCATTATTGTATAATATGAGACCGTGGTCACGTCGGTAATACCTGATCCGGTAGGTATAGGTTGCTTGGATCAGGAAATTGGACAGCCAGATAGCGGGGCATTAGTGATTTGCGTGTGGACGGACAGGCAACACTGAAAGAAAAAGGTCCTGGCAACATAGAGTTACAAAACCTCTCCACTAGAGTCAGGCTTGGCGCTGCTGAAAGTTGAGCGAGAGAATGTTTGTTTGGCAATGGCAACAACACGTATTATCAGTTGCTATCATATGGCTGCTGTGCTTCGCTCTTTGACATTATTTTAGTTGATTCGATTGTATTTGAGATGAAAATGTCAATATCCTGTGCAGCTCACTGTTGTACTAAAAAATATCAGAAAGGAAGTAATGTATCGTTTCACAAATAAATGACCATTTAATATCTGGTGTAGTAAAAAGTAATCCATTATTTTGCCAATAGATGGCTTCAGTGATCTGTAGCTCGCGTTGTATAAGTCCGATCGGGTTCAACGAGATGGCGTTCAAACGATGAGATTGCGTACTACAAACACTGTTCAGATTGTTGTGATGAGTTGACTCAGTGTTGTGTGAGCGCGCGTCAAAATGGACACTAGCAAAGAGAAAATACGCTATATTTTACAGTTTTTCTTCGATAAAGGCGAAAATGTAAGCCAGGCGGCTGCAAATGTGAATAGTGTTTATGATCCTGATACTGTAACAGCCAATCACGCGAAATTTTGGTTTCGTCGATTCCGTTCCGGTAATTTTGACGTCAAAGATGTACCACTCACTGGAAGGCAATGTGTAGAAAATGTCGATAAAATCATGGACATTGTCGCGTCCGACCATCATGTAAGCACTGTTTCGATTGCCCAAGAGCTAAAACATTGCACAAAAAACCGTGTGGAACCATTTGCATAAGGCTGGATACACAAAGAAGCTTGATGTATGGGTGCCACACGAGTTAACGCAAAAAACCTCATGGACCGAATTTCCATCTGCGAATCGCTGCTGAATCGCAACAAAAGCGACCCATTTCTGAAGCGGTTGGTGACTGGTGATGAAAAGTGGATCACTTACGACAACGTCACGCGAAAACGGTCGTGGTCGAAGCGCGGTGCACCGGCGCAAACGGTGCCCAAGCCAGGATTGACGGCCAGGAAGGTTTTGCTGTGGGATTGGCAGGGAATTATCTACTATGAGCTGCTCCCCTACGGCCAAACCCTTAACTCGGAACTATACTGTCAACAATTGGACCGTCTGAAGGCAGCAATCGCCCAGAAGCGCCCAGCTTTGGCCAATAGGAGAGGCATTGTGTTCCACCAGGACAATGCCAGGCCACACACATCGATAGTGACTCGCCAGAAGCTCCGGAAGCTTGGTTGGGAGGTTCTTATGCATCTACCTTATAGTCCGGACCTGGCACCGAGTGATTACCATCTGTTCCTGTCCATGGCGAACACGTTTTCTGGTGTAAAATTCGCGTCAAGAGAGGCTTGTGAACATCGACTGTCTCAATTTTTTGCCAATAGGGACAAGGGCTTCTATGAGAGAGGCATCATGATATTACCTTCCAAATGGCAACACGTTATCCAATCAAACGGCGCATATGTGACCTAAATTGGATCATTCTAACTATGGTAAGTCAAACCTTCAATGTCATGCAAAAATAATGGATTACTTTTTACTACACCAGATATTATTCCATGAAAAATGTTTTATTATGTAAGACGTTCTTTCGTGTAGTTTATGTCTGCTAGAAATGTAGAAGAAAACAGAAATCTGTGATTAGAATTATTTGATGCGAAGGTATTTTATCGTGTTAGACCGGTGCCCATACCCTATTTTCAATTTTATAATTTTCTTTGTAAATTTATGCAGGTAAACCGTTGGTTGTATAAATTACAGCATTAGTACTTTGTGTGTGTAATGTTCATGTCATTTGCGTTGAATCCCTAATGCTGTATAATATTTTAAAATATATCTCTAATGTTTTTTTTAACAAGTTATTCCTCTAAGTATCAACATTATATTTAACAAATAAAAACGGGGATGGCATCTTGAACATAGGCCCTGGTCGACATCTTCCCGAATCCTTTCCTCTCCCCCCCTCTGAGCCTTAGATACCTAAAGGCCATTAATAAAATTTAAAAAATATAAAAAAAATATTTTCTGAGAACAAAAATAATATTTATCAAGAACGTTGTATATGTGATTTTTATGTTAAATTATACCTTATACTGATCAATTTAATTAGGAATTGTTTATATCTTACATTCTGAACTTAACTAAGGTGAACTCGAATGCGAATTTTCAATTGTTTTTCTTCACAAGAAGATCGTGCGTGGCACATACAAATGATATAATACCAGGCAGCGCACGGCTCGCTGTTTCCTTTGTGCCAAACAAACAGATAAACAGTTGAATGTTCACCTTGCGCTACGCTGGGAATTAAAACCCACGTAGACGGTGGCGCCAACCCTACCTCTAGTGGAGTTTTATAACTCTATGCCTGGCAACGATAATCAGATGCGCGGGAAACTGTTATTGATGCCGGTGAAGTAGAAGACGGCATCAGAAGAAAAATACAATTTTTAAGGTGAAATGGTCTGATATAGAGTTTAAAAGTAGTGTCAAAGGAGTCATGAAGATACTGAGAATATATTTCAAAAGGAAGAAGAGGATCCTTAGTGCCATCACTGCACTAAGGATCCCTTGCGCCCGCCATTTCGTAACGCTGTTACGAAACACACGTGTAGTGTAAATACATGTTCGAAATCACCGTGTGCTAGGTTGGCCTGGTGGCCTAGTGGTTAAGGCATCGGCTTGTTGAGTGAAAAAACTCGGGTTCGAATCCCGACTGTAGCAAGGCTTGTTTTAGGTTTTTCTTTCAAAATACATTTAGATGTGTAATTATATTTATTATTAATAATTGCTATATTGCACTCTTCCTAGATTATCTTAAATCAGTGACCATGAGTTAGCGGAGGTTAGGTAAAGTTAGGTGCGGTTATGTATCTTTACATTTTCCTTTCTTTGTTTCAAAATACATTTTTATCTGCTCATATTTATTATTAATAATTGCTTTCCTGCATTTTTAGTGACCATGGGTTAGCGGAGGTTAGGTAAGGTCATGTTCGGTTATGTATCTTTACATTTTCCGTTTCGAAATTCCGGGAATCTACTGCGGCGATGACCATGTAAGAAGAGTTGCGTTAAAGGAAATAAGTGTGTATCGATTATTGAAATATGGTCTGATCTCCCCCATTGTGTATGATGACATGAAAAATACGGAAGGTACGAAATTATTAATAGCAATTTCTCGTGAGGAATACATTGTCAAGAGGAAGCATTCATATGTATTATTAAACAGTACTTGTGCCTATTGGTTCATTGCTTTAAAAAAATAGAAATAAAGATCTTTGTGTACCGTAGATATTTCTCGATATAGAATATGATTGCAGTTAATTTCCTAATACGTTGGATCACTAGACAATTTGGTTGAAAATTCAGTATGTTTATGAGTGAAATTAGCCACCAATTTTGCAAATAGTTGTGAGTGGTTTATTAAAATAATTGTATAGAATATTTGTGAGTCAGTATTTCTCTACTAATCTGCATGGACATTCATGTAATTTGTCACGTTAATAAAGAAGAGGGAGAGGCCTTATTGATTTGATAAAAGATAAAATTTTGAATACTTTTCAAGACAACGGTGCAGTGTGTGGGGATTTTACTGTGAGAATAATTGGATGTTTATATAGTGAGAGGTATTTTCAATTTAAATATATTCTACACGCAACGAAGTGATCACTTTTGCCAAGTAAATGTGTCTCTCAGTACTGGGTGAGCGACCTTTTCGATGCGAGAAAAACCAGTTATATTCATAATTATTGGATTATTGTCGTTTTCAAGCTATTTTCAGTGCTGTGCTGTGCATATTAATATACATTGTATCTGTTATTGAAAGCATACATAAAAAGCATTTGTGCGCTCACAATATTTGTCTGTTCGACTGCATGGGTGACTTATAAAAAAAGAATTATTAGTAAAATACATGTAATAAATTTTCTTTTGCAATTTATTATTATTTCACATGGTACCATTTTCCATACTAATTGAATATAGACCATTCGTAGTGAATGGGGAATGTGGCGTTGGACCAACACTTCGTACGACCAACAGCCTCTCAAGCAGCAAGAACCGGCGTACGACCAACACCCCAGGGCAAAAACCTGTGTTAGTTCAACGCCGGTTCTACGAAATGTTGGTTCTACGCAGGTGCCCAAAAAAATAATTTAAGATGATATTTTATATTATGTTTTTAGGTTTTATATATCTAGGGCGTTGTCAATTTTATTGTTGGTCCAACGCCGTGTTGGCCTTACGCGGTGCCAATCCACGCTAGAGTTTTTTTTTTTACAAAAATTATTATTACATAATTATTTCATTATTATCAAGATTTGTGTTTTACCCTGTTGGTCGTACGCCAGTTATTATTGTTGGTCCAACGCCGTGTTGGTCCTACGCAGGTAATCAGTTTATTTTGTATTTAATTAACATTCGCATAAGTCTTTAAATGCAATCAGAGTTTCTGCCTCTTTCAATTCAGTATTAATTTATCTAAAGTGTAAGGCAGAAACATTGCCCATTTAAACTGTTGTTAGTGACTGATCTGAAACACACTTTAGATACCCGTGGACCTCTTCTGAAACCTAGGATATTCTAATAGAGGATATGTTTATAGCTATCTCATGCCCAACGAAAGAGTGAAGCCAAAAAACATCTGAGCATCGACCAAGGCGGCGCACGTGTTGGTTAGCAGACAACTACAGAGCTTGCTGCCATAATTATCAGCCAAAATCAATGTTTTTGATTGGAGTAAGTGGGCTAACTGGGCGGGACTAAGCTGTGACGTTTGGCTTCACGTTCTTTGCGAAATCACATATCCTCTTTTACAACATCCTTGCCCGAAACCAACTTCTGGAAACGTCCCTGCCCTTGATAATTATATCTCCCTCTTGCAACAGCATTCGACGGTGGAAAGTAAAAAGGGTATAAGCGTCAAATCATTTTTCAGGAAACACAAAAGCGTTTTAAAATTCTAGGTTAATTCACGCTTGTGACCAAAACTTTCTTGCATTTGCTTCCTAGAAAAAGCAGATCCTTTACACCGTTCGATACAGCAGACAACATACCGTATACCAGGTGTATGCATAAGTATTTGACGTTTTTTTTTTTTTTTTTTT
>JAGDQP010005347.1:63992-78914 GCA_022664845.1 Lepisma saccharinum
CATCCAAGCGATTTCAAGGTGTCTTTCACTGGTTTTGCTGTGTGAGACGGCGCATTGTCGTGTAACACAATCACTTTGCCATGTCTTCGGGCTCATTCCGGTCGTCTTTCGATCAATGCGTGATTTAAATTAATCATTTGTTGGCGATAGCGCTGTGTATTAACGGTTTCGCCGGGCTTCAAGAGTTCATAATACACAATACCGCTCTGGTCCCACCAGACACAAAGCATGGTCTTCTTGCCGAAGCGATTTGGCCTTGGTGTTGAAGGACCGGCTTCGCCAGGTGAAAGCCACGATCTTTTCCGCTTCGGGTTTTCAAAATAAATCCATTTTTCGTCACCCGTCACAATTCGATACAAAAGGGATTTTCTTTCGTGGCGTTGAAGCAGCATTTCACAATTGACTTTGCGATTTTCCAGTTGACGTTCATTCAAATCGTGTGGGACCCATTTACCCAGTTTATTGATCTTCCCAATTGTTCGTAAACGTCTGCTGATTGTTTCTTGTGACACATTTAATGCTTTTGCCAATTGCTGTTGAGTTTGAGTTGGGTCATCCACTCATCCTCCAATAACACCTGCAATTGCTCGTTTTCACACTTTTGTGGTCTACCAGAGCGCGCACTGTCTTTCACATTGAAATCACCACTTTTAAATTGTCGAAACCATGTCTCACATGTTCTAATCGATGGAGCGTGTTCACCATATGTTTCTACCAGCACACGATGACTTTCAACAGCCTTTTTCTTTTGATTAAATAAGAAAAGCAATGCGTGACGCAAATGTTATTTTTCAGGCACAAACTTCGACATGATCACTGAACGATAAAACAAAGACGCTAGTGTTTGGCGGACTCAACTTGTGTGTGTTTGTAGTTTAATGTCAGACGAACAAAATGACGTATGTGTCAAATGAATACGCTGCGTACTTTTCGCTGGCCCCATCTCTTAGGTAAACCGGAAACTACTTATGCTTACACCTGCTAATAGTGAGGAAATGGCTAATTCACAAAATTGGCTCTTATGTCCTTTTTACTTTCCACTGTCGAATTTACAAGTAGCTATAACCGGTTGTTGCTTCGATTGAATATCACCACTGATTAGAAGCTGTGTTGAATATGATGCTAAAATCTGCAAGAACTATAGGACTGAATTCTAGCTTCTAGAGTATCTACATCCAATTGTATCTGATGGGGATAACCCTGTGTGGCAAATATCCTTTGTATCTTTCAATGCTTTGGATGTTCTTCACCTCATTCTTTATTATATAAATAACAGACAAAGAAGGTAGCTATAAGATTACACCCGTATGTACATCTCTGGTTTTAAAAAATCAGTATAAAAACCCCTTCGGGGTAACGGGAAGAGTGACGCAAGAATTCTACTCACAAAATAAATTATATCCATTTTGCGAATGAGTTTCTTTGTGTCACTATCGCGGATACTATGTGTCTTAGTTTTATTACAAAGGAAACACTTCCGCCATAGTGACACAAAGAAACTTACCGGTACTCGCAAAATAAATATAACTTCTTTTGTGAGTAGAATTCTCGCGTTACTCTTCCCTTTACCCTGAATGGGTTTTTATACTATTATCACTTATTTTGTAAGGATTCCTGTTGAAAAAAGTGGATAGTCTTCATACAAAAGATCGATTTCGGACCATGGTAGGCTCCGTATCTCTAAAACGGTAATTCCTATTAAAAAAAATAAGCTTTTTCTTCAAATTCAAATTCTTTATTGTTCGTAACATTAGAAATGCATGAACATGGTCAATTGATTCTATAGTCTACATAGGCATTATATATATATATCGCGAAATCGAAATTGAGGTCATATGGGCACTTCTGTACCAGAAGTTTTTTTAGGGTATTGCTAAACTGTTTACCTTGTAATTTCTTTACTGACGCAGGTAACTTAATATTGTACCCTGAATTTAGGGACTTCTGCTTGTTGCTTCCAGTCTCCTACTTACTCTGTGTATATTTTCTTTACTTCTGGTATAATAATTGTATACATATACTTCTTTACTCTTTACTTCTGGTATAATTGTATATATATATATAATATTCTTACCTTTACGGAGCCCGCATATTGATCCCTAAACCCCCACTGGTTACAAATATTTGGGGATAAAACAAATAGACAGACAAACTTTTCGATCATTTATGAAAAGTCTGTGATTCGGCTAAAAAAAAAAAATGAAATCCCATCACCGATTTTGACGTGTGATACACGGTTTGAAAGATATTGAAGCGTATATTACGATCTCGGAAGAAAATTTTTATTTTCTTTTGAACCGCCCTAGGGGATTCTAGGGAGGTCCTACCGATCCATTTTTTTTTTCTGTGTTTTAGTATGGCAAAGAGCAAGTTCAAGCATCAAAATCGGGCTTAAAGTTCGCTAGATCCAAAATTATCTTATACATATGTGATTGCCGTTAATAGACTCGTTTGTGAGCGTCACTCGAAGAACTACCGTTCTTCATGAATTGTTTAGAGGAGATTCTAGGTTTTCCATACGTAGCCCTCCTAATTTAGTTAAAACTTCTACAAAGTGTCTTACTCTTTCTGAAAACTTTAGACACTAAATATTTGTGAATTTCTGATTTGGTGGAGGGTGAAAGTGTCAACAACGTACAAATTCCTATCCTCGTCTGTTTAGACTTAAAATTAGGATATTGGCATTGGCCTACATTTTTACCATCCATGCTTCTCAATTTGCATTACCTAGGTAGTTTCGAACACTTAAACGTGAACGATAAATCGGGAACCAAACGCCATTTTCGCAATATTGAGTTCCATAGTGCAAAGTGTTCATTTGACAGTGTTATATTGATACATTAAATAATAAGGCAATTAAAATTCCATATAGTTAGTGAGGCTCACTGTTTGTAATTTGGTTATTATATTTGGGGTAATCTTACAGTAACAATTTAATTTTCAATGTTTCGCCAAGTTTTCTCTACAGCAAAATCAGTGATGCTGGTTTTCGAGTGTTTTTGAAATTGCGTAACTAACAAGGAGAGTTACTTTATTATCCAACGCCGATTTCTTTCAAATTTACAGGATGAACAAAAGACGGTATCCAATGAAACACGTATTTTTTTTCGTTTGTGCGGTAAAACAGATTCAAGGGGGAAAATGCGCAATGGACCCCCAAAATAAAAATAAAACTGTGTCCAAAAGTAGGTTTAGACAATGCCGATTCCAATCAAATTCATACAATAAACGATATTGCAAAACACGAAAGCTGTAGTTTCCTTTTGTACCGAGAAAGAACGAATATAATGTGCTCATAGTGCATATCGGACGCATACGTGTATCTTTACACATGATGCCACAAGCGTTTTGTCTACAACGACATCTGTATGGGGAAGTGTCGAACGAACGATACTTTAACGTTGTAGATCACCCCCGCCATCTTGGTATGACCTTTCCATTGATTTACATGGAAATCGTTTTACTCGTCTTATGTCTTTCATAAGTAGAATATTCAACTTCCGCTTTCACGAAATTATCCTTTGTGGTTATTTCGACTCTTGTAGAGTTTTGGTTTATGAAGTTTCTTGAAATATATGTGTATAGTGTATTATTAATAGTTTGCCATATAGATCACAATATGTCAACGGGAAATTATCCGTTCGTGTGTAAAATATTGCATTTCTGTAAAACAGCATGAGTCAAAGAAAACATGACGAAACACTAGCTGAAAACAGAAGTTAAAAATTACGCTCCTGAGAGACATAAGATTAGTAAAATAATTCCTATGTAAATCAATGGAAAGGTCATACCAAGATGGCGGGGGGTGATCTACACCGTTAACGTGTGTTCGATACTTTAACGAACAAATAATCTCGCAAGTGAACGGAAGATACTCGTGACGTGGTGCAACGAAAAGAAATGATCACAGTAACCAATAAGGTTTCTTCCTTCAAGCACTAAGAATTGCCAACGTTCTGATATGCATTTATCAACACACAAGACAATCACGTAAAAGACAAAGGAATAAGAACGCAGATAATGACTCTGTTCAATACAAAGCTCTATCAAAAAGTTGCCAGACTCGCTCTGTAGTAGGGATAGTATCGAGGAGAAACGAGACTGACATCAGTCTCGTTCTCGTCTCGAAATTTTGAAGATGGTCTTGGTCTCGTCTCGACCTGAAAATTCCAGTCTTGATCTCGTCTCAACCTGAAAATTCCGGTTTTGGTCTCGGTTTCGACATGTTAGTCTCGTTCTTGCCTTGGTCTCATCTCGCAAGACGATAGACTTTTAAAATATTGGCATCTTTGGACTCACTTGAAATGGGCGCGTAGAATTTCCGATTTCAGTATAAGAACAAAAATATTAACATGATATTAACATAGCTGGTTTTACTGTTAGTTTGGGGTTTAGACTAGAAATAATATTCTGAAATAGAGATAGTTTTTAAACTAATATATAAGCTTTAGTTAGTAAATATATAGAATACCAATAAATGAGATAGATGACATTTCTATCATGGAAGCGGGTCCATGTTATACCACCAATGTGAAATTGGGATACGTAACATTAAAGTTTTGCTATTTCTGAATTATATTTAACTACATTGAATGAACTGTTACGCTAAGAATTAAAAATGAAATTCTTACCAGACCTTCTGTCCCCTCTATCCTTCTGTCGGTAAGTTTCAAATCAGGAACTATGAAGATAATTGAGATGTCGTTGGAAAGATATCGTCGAGACGAGTTCAAACCCATATAGATCATCCAGGTTGGATCAGGGTATTGGTAAGTCGGGAGATGAGCGAATCCACCTATAGTAACTTTCAACTAAGTAACTACTAGGACTACGAAGGTGCTTGAGCTGTAGTTGGTAAGGTATCAACGAGACGAGTTCAAACTCGTATAGTTCATTTAGATTCAATCAGTGGGTCCCGAGAAATGGTGTATCCATTACCCCCTAGTAATTTCCAACTCAGGAGCTACTAGGACTAGAAAGGTGGTTGTGGTTGAGATGTTCAAAAGCTCTCAGTGAGGCGAGTTGGAGCTTGCATAGATCATCCATATAGGACGCCCGGTGCTGAAGACTGGCGGTAACACATGCACAGTTCCGCGACTGAACCCCGACTTACTTGTTTCCTTATACGTACATTTAAAAAAAAGAACGTTAGATAATCTTAATCTATTCTAAAGTACCGGCTAATATTGCAGTCTTTCCATCTTTAAGCAAATGGTGTAAGAAAAGACCTATATTTGAATTTAGACAGTTCGACCTCGTGATGTATGCTTTACAGTCTTTACGGGATCCGTCTAGTAGAGTAGAGGCTGATATAAACGGGAGAGTGTCAACACAAGTAAAAGACTATCAGCAGGAAGAAAGCATGGGGATGAAACTTCGCAGAAGAAAATCAATTTCTGTATTTACCCGTCCTCGAATAAATCTCCAACGCATTTATATTATTATTGAGAGACAACAGGAAATAGTTTGGCATTTATAACTTGATTACGTATATGACTGTTAATCATATTTTTGGACTACAATCATCATCATCATCATATTCAGCCGTTTTCTATCCACTGCTGGATGAAGGCCTCCCCCTTTTCTTTCCACATATCTCGGTCTGCTGATATCCTCATCCATGTAACTCCTGAAAAACGCTTGATTTCATCTACCCATCTTACATTTGGACGTCGTCTCGGTCGTTTCTTTTCTCTAGGAATCCACTGTAGTACATTTGTCGTCCACCTTCCATCTGTTCGTCTAGCTATGTGACCGGCCCATCTCCACTTCATCTTCTTCGCACTCTTGATTACATCCTCCACCTTTGTTTGTGCGCGAATCCATTCATTTCTCTCCCTGTCCCTCCTGGTTATTCCTAGCATGCACCTCTCCATATAACATGTTAAATAAAATTTATCAGAAGGGAATTAATTCTCACAACACACATTCTATTATAAAACACCATAAACCAAAGCATTAAATCAATATTATCGACATCTATGAAAAAGTTTTAGTCTCGATCGAGACGAGAGTCTCGATCGAGACGAGAGTCTCGAGAGGCAAGCCTTGCTCTCGTCTCAAGGGGTAAATCTCGGTCTTGGTCTCATTTTGAGTAAGTCTCGATGCAGAGTGTCTCGGCCTCGTCTCGATTATTAGACCTTTGTCTCAGTCTTGGTCTCGAATTCGAGACGAGACAAAGACCAGTCTCGATCTCGGTACCATGCCTACTCTGTAGCGCACCAACAGATGACGACGGTTGGAATGAAAGGGAGCAGCAATATTTGATAAGACAGTGTGCCAAGTATCATCGCTATTTTACATCGGGAGTTGAAAAAGTGATGTTTTCGTGATCGTGTGTGTGTGGTAGCCTGCGATTACATTATGGACAAAAAGGTGGAATGAGACAATTGGCATTAAAGTGTGCAAATCGGCCACAGACATTAAACACCGCCAAGCTTACGGGGATAAGTCGTACGCAATGTTGCAGGTGCCACAGGCGCTTCAAAAGCGGAAGACCGTGTCTTGAAGACTACCACACATAGGCCTACGTAATCATAAAAACTCTCGATGTTAACATAGCAATGCCACTTGGTACACTGCCTTATTAAGATTGCAACTCACTCTCGCTGCGAGCACAATCATGTGCTGCCATCGGTCGACGCGCTACAAAGCTAGTCCGGAAACTTTCTGATACAGCCTCGTATGTAACAGGGTCATTATCTGCGTTCCTTTGTCCTATTACGTGGTTACCTTATGTGATGGTAAGTACATATCAGAGCGCTGGAATTTCCTAGTACTTGAAGAAAAAAACACTTTATTGATCACTGTTGATACTTTTATCTTTCCCTAGTTGCACCACATATACCGTTGGCATGCGGCTTTATTGTTCGTTATTTTTCCAGGACACACCTTTGTACACTTATGACCGTCGCATAATCTCTTGTCTGCCAAAGTGCATTTTACTTTGTAGACCAAACCCTGGTGGCATCATGTGCAAAGATACATATTCGATCGACAGGTCCTATACTTTGTTCTTTCTCGGTAAGTCCTTCGTCATCGTTTGTCGTCTTTGTTCAGTCTGTGAATTTGAAAGAAATCGGTGTTGGACAATAAAGCAACACTACTTGTAAATCAAGTTAATGTAGCAATGGAATAAAATAGCTTTAAAAATAGTAAAAGAAGACATTTGTCTACATTTGACTTTTACTTTACATGTATTAAACTAATGGATATCAGAATTTTATTAATGTATTTCTACTTTCATTACAGGCTGACATCCGAAAGGAACAGAATATTCTGGTTTCTATTCCTCTTCATTGTTTCGATGACTGTCGTGCACAAAAACCCCTTCCGGTATATTGGATATCCTGGGCAAGTAGCCAACATTTAGTTTGATTTTTCCGTTTGATTAACTTTCTCTTTCGTTAGAATAGTCAAACACAAAAAAGCAAGTTGGAGAGGAGCAAAGCAAAATAGTTCTATGTCCGTATGCTTTAATACAGTTCTGGAGCCAGCTTATACCCTCTGAAAAATGTCTAAGTCCATTGTCCTATTGTCGTATTTTTCTTATTTATCTGTATACTTCATTCTGTTAGGTGAGACCACAGATAAACTATTATCTGTGGTGAGACTTCGGCCTTCCATTTACACCAAATAACAGATACATAGTTTCAAGACGTCTCCCCTACAATAGATATGTAATTCAAGAATGTAGTGGTTTACCGTGCTTCCTCACTATCCTGGGCCTGTTTTCGTATTTGTGGGTATTGTATACACTTGTGTGCATTATCTGTATACGTCCCGTTAAAGGTTGGATTAGTAATACATAACAACTGACCTTGTTTGTGTGTTTATGCGTACATTGTGTGTATATCTTTCGTCATGTATATTCCTATGGACTCTATCTAGTGGAATTCTGTACTTCTTTATCTATTGCGTAGTTGTTTATCACATAAAACTAGTTTTAGAACCATATATTTTACTGAGTGGTCATAGAAATTTTAATCATTTTTCAATTGTTTCGCTTGTATGGAATGTTTTAACTTTGCTGTCATAATCCCGCTTTTGTCCAAGCTCTGTGTTTTATTACTTTTGGCACATTAATTGTTTCTTCGCCATTTTCATTTTTGGAACTGAGGTTCTGTATTACTCTTTCAGTTTCTTTGATGGTGTCCAGCTTATCTGAATTCTGTAATACCATCCTTCAATTCATAAACTTAATTGTTTAAATCTTCTGTATTCCTCCACCTTTCTTTTTTCTCTTATGTATGCTTATAGGTTGTGCTACTTCAAACGGCCGTTTTTAAGTATGAGATTAGCGGTGGGTCTTGTGTCATCATCCCCACTAACCAATTGTCTCTGTCATATCCCCTCCTGATTTCCTCTCATAAGATAGTGGATTAGTATATTCAGTTTGTTTACTTTGTACATAGTTTGGGTAGTATCTTAATGAAAAAATTGCTTTTTCGTGGTGGCTTTTCGGCCGACTGGTTCCAAAAGTTAAAAAAAAAACTGTTTGAATCATTCTTTTCTTGAACCTAGCAGGAAATGCTGATCCCATTTCTTTTAGTCTCTTTCTTAGTTTCTTCTGTTCAGATGTAATCTCTGACTTTATCTATGATGTGTTTTGGGGGCAGTTGGATGGGCTGCGTATAAAAACTAGTGTCTTGTGGTAGGTTTGTAATATACATCCGTTTCCAAACTTCCGTTTGGTCTCTTTCTTAGTATAAAATCTAGGAAGTTTAGTTTAGCACGACATTAGTGCAAACTCAGATCCTCCTGCATTCTTATGTAAATTGTCTACGTAGGATTTTAGTTGGTCTTCCGTCTCACGTCAGTAAATATTCCAACGACATTATCAGCAAATCTATATTCAAGTATACGTTTCACAGGGCTTTTAACAGTTAATGTTAGTTCAGCGTATACATATATGTTACCACAGGCTATAGAAATAAGTGCTCCAGTAACTGTGTCTTTCTTTTTAATGAATCTCTTGTTATCAAATCTTATGTAATAATTATACAGTAGAATTTCCAGACCCCTCCTCACTAGTGTTTTGGTTATGACCCCAACGCTTTCTCCCTAACTTTAGCCATTCCTAACTGGAGCTGTAGTAATTTCATATTAGTCGTATATCGCGTGTACTTTCTAAACTTGGATATAATTTCTTTCTATAGCATATATTTTTTGGATTAATTCTGCATAAAATCTAAAGTCGCTGCAAACCATTCCGGTAAAGTAAGTAAAATTTCATAAGAAAATGTGTTAAATACTTTTCCAAATATATTGTTGAGCTGTTGCCATACCGAGACAAATGCTCGAGTAGCCGTGCATTCCAGGCGGTAGATCAACCAGTATTTGGTCGTGGCTGTTTGTGAACCTTTAGTAGGAGGTAAACGCTCGCGAGTTGTGCAGTAGGGTTGATTAATTAATCTCTGTGTAAGTGTTTAAGTGCTCCAGCTCGTACCAGTTCGTTTTCAAAAGATATTAGTTTCTTTCCTACCATTTTCATTATTTTTCTGCCTTTTTGGCGTACCACTCTCAAGGAGGTCCTATCTTCTAGTTGTTTCAACACTTCTTCTCGTAGTCAGGTTTTCTACGATGTCTGGTTAACCTGATTTATCCGTGGGTTTGATATTAATGTCCTGTCTTAATTTTAGTTTGTTTATTGCACGTATCTGTTGTGGGGCAAGGTTTGGTTTTGTCTTGATTTAAGGAGTTCTATCACATTCTAATATACAGTGTTCAATTTGTGATAATTTACGAATGGGGATACTAACACTAGTGATTGCTGGTAAGAACATACTACCTGGTTGGGTAGAAATAGAAAGATTTTATCCCTCGTTGGGATGATATTCGGAATCAACAGCCGGGGATGAAATTCTTACGTACCAGGGAAAATCCCCAGCATCCCCCACGACAAATCGAACACTGCTTCTATAGACAACTAGTATGCTCTCGTAAACAATGAAGGGATATGTCTGCTTCCATATCTCTTGCTTTTAATTTTGGAAGGGCCATTTCATATTTCGGTAAATTTGTTTTTATCTCGTGTAGTGCCCTCTTGTAATGTCTTTCCGGGTTCTGCGTGAAATGTTTCATTGACTATGAGAGCCAAAGTAAATTATTCGCTTTGGGTGCGAGGCAGCATTAAATTCTCTTCTCTAAGACTTCTATCTCGTGTGTAGTTAAATTCTCTGTCAGGTTATATGTGAGGGATTTATGCATTTGAAATTACTTGCATCTGAGTCTGCTTCTTTTCCTCTTTCTTTTCCTGTGCAACTTGTATGAGTTGTTTGTTGGAAAGTAGTTTTCTTTTATTATAAAGTTTCGTTTAGGTGGAAGACAGTTTTCACTTTTCACAATGTTGGTCCTGGAAAGAACAGGTGTTTTTGTCTTTGCAGTTTTATTTTCTGAGTGTGTGGTTTCTTTTTCAAACTTCTAACAGGCCTTTTGTTGTCTCCCTCTTAAAACGTCTGGTTGATGGTGAGTATGTTTGTCCTTCTTGAGATTTCTTTTACTTTTGGTAACAGGCGTATCGTTTTTCGGAGTGCTGTTGGTTATTTAAAGCTTTGTGTTCAGGTAGTCAAACACGACAATCTTACACATTGGGTCACTTCCTTCTTGGCCTCCGGAGTAAAGGGTATTTCACTTTTCCAAGCTGAATTCTCACTCTTCTTTCAATTGAGATAATGGGGAACCTCAATCCCAAACAGGAAAATGGCGAATAAACAATTAATGTACCAAAAGTCAAGCAACAAAGAGTTGAGACAAAAGCGGAAGGATGACAGCAATGTTAAAACATTCCAAACAAGCGAAACAATTGAAAAAGAAAAGAAACTCTAAGACCAATCTACAACTAGAGTTTTAAATGATAAACAACTAGGAGATAAATAAACTCGCACAGAAATCTGTTAAATAGAGACCATAGGAACCTACTTGACGAAAGAAATACATACAATGTACGCATAAACACACAAAAAATGAAGGCCCCTTCTTCTGTATAATAATCCAACCCTTAATGGGACATATACACACAAAGTGTATATAACACCCACAAATACGAAAAGAGAAAAAATAAGGTCCAAGATAGAGAGCAAGCATGGTGATCTACTACACTCATGAATTGTATAGATGATGTAGGGAAGACGTACAACAATAGGATTTTACTTCAAAGCAATTATTATTTATTTACACTAAAACGATAAAGTAAATCATAGTTCTAACCTAAACGCATTACAACAATTGTTACCTTTACAAATACGAAATAAAATGCAAATACAAACAAAGGTATTTTCACGGCCTTATTTAAGGAGTTGTAAATCATTAAAACTAGCTTCACTTTTGAAATCGTTGCCATCAAAAGACTATACCAAAGTCAGTATATTTGGTTAAATTTGAAGGAAATTGTAACGAAATTAATATAAATGGCCGCTAGAAGAAGAAAAAAGAGAGCAACAATCATAAAAGTTACCCAAGATATTATGTCAATCTGGTACCTGAGGATCAGATATAAAGAAAAAAGAAAATCTCGACCTTGACATTTCTGCGAGGGTATGCTGCACTAAATAGCAGCAGCTTGGTGAGCGACTGAGCAGAATGCGTTTATTACGGCACTGATTATTTTCGCTTCAACGTGCTTTTTTGGTGTGCGACCAGAAAGGATAGAAGCAAAGGCTACCCTTTGCATTGCGTGTATGTAATTGTAGTCCAACTCTCTTACAATTATCCTAAATAATGTAAGTTGAAATCATGTGAAAAGTGCTTCATAACATTCGAAATCTGGTAAAGCTGTAAAGCAGCGAATGACGTCGTCAATTACGGGTATTCTAATTTCTCAGCTAAAATAAACAATGTTGAAATGTCAGATAGTTCATTTGATACACATACTTATCCATTAAAACAGATCCCCAGTTTGTAGTCAGCTGCCCACGATTATATAGATAAAGCGTTATAGAATTCATTCAGATTAGTGTGATATTTATGGATTAGGTAGATGTGCAGCAGCTACGAAATCGAGTGTAATTTGATTTGTAGACGAGATGATTTCCATTCCTGGCAAAAGTCTTATCTGGCTCAGTTTCTCAGAACGGACGTAGGATTTGATATTCTACAGTTTGGGAAATTCTTCTTCTCTGAAAATTGCAAAAAATTAACACAGACTAGGACAAATAATATTCTGCAGTATTTCTAGGGTATGGATTAATGTAGAGAGAGTATTTATGACATAAAGCCAAATTTACATGACCTTCTCGTGGTAGTAACATTTTATATTAGTTTCTTGTGTAAATTTGAAGAAAAATATCTCTAACCTGATTTTACCTAACCTATGTCCGTGAAGTTTGTAACATTTTTAAAGTAAGCATAACGAAAAAACCTAACCCGAGTTTCTAACCTTTGTCCATGAAATGAATGAAATGCTGACAATGCAAATGGATGTCCTGAAAATATTACAGTCAAAACTACAAAGCTGCTGGACAAGTTCGTCAACTAGCACACACAACGGCAGCGATACGAATGATCACACTGCTGAAGGATATACCCAGATAGCACAGTAAACTTGCAGCAAGTTTGGCATTGCAAGGTTGACAAAAACAAAATTTGCTACAAAGTTTGCACGCGAAACTTGCTACAAACACCTCAGGACAAACTTGCTACAAATCTTGTTTTTTTTTTTTTTTTTTTTTTTAATGTTGGTGGACCAATATCGAGACTATGGCGAGAAAAGATTTTAGTCTGCATGTGGGATTCGAACTCACAACGTTCAATTTCTTTGTTGTCCGTTACTCTACGGGTTCTGTTGGTCGAAGTACATTTTACTAGCAGTGTTTCTTTCGTAGGGATGACCGGAGGCATTACTCCCCAGAAGAAGGCAATCACCCCCAATTAAAAACAACAAATTTTGTAAAACAAGGTTTAATTCATTCTTCCACTAGAATTACGCTCTCTCCTCTTTTACCCCCTTATACCCACACCCAGAACACTTTTTCCTGAAAGAAACACTGTTTAGTAGCCCCTTTATGTTACGAAAACAGTTCGTGGAATAAAAGCTTTAATGTAGACTTTAATTCCAAAATGGGAAAGCTTATTGACCCTGTGTTAGATTAGAGCTATGAAGAAGACTGATTTATGATTTTTCACAAGCGAGTCACCTCAAGACTATCATGTGTACTTTACTGTTCGGGCCGATGGCATTTTCCAAACAAACTGGCTACCAATTTTACAGATAATACGCTAGTTTAAACCAATTTTCAACTTGCCTTGATTTTTCCTTACACAGTAGAACCTCTGTTATGCGAAATAAAGGGGGCGGAGGTCATTTCGGATAACCAAAATTTTGGTTTAAAAAATGTGTATTTTTTTAAAGTTTAAAGTGAAAAAATTGAAGGCAATAATAAAAAATACATTTTTAGATTACGTATATAAGAGACTTTTAATAAAGCTCTAAATGCTTCTACATTTGGACAACTTCTTATACAACTAAGTATTGAAAAAATCTTCTATCTTTTTCTGTTAGCATTTCAAATTTTATCTTTTTTTTTTTTTTTTTTTGCCGTTTCGGTTAAACGCTATTTCGGTTAACAGAGGTTTTACTGCAGTGATTTTTCCTATTGGATTACTAACTGAAACTTCGGGGTTCCAGAATTAAAAATATTTTTAACAACTTCTTTTTGTTCATATATTTAGTTCCCTTTCCTTCCTTTTGTATTTTTCAACATTTTACACAATTTAAAAAATTTCACATTTCCCGAAAATAAGTTAAACAATTCAACTTAGATAATTATTCTTCACTTTCATTATACACAATACAAAGACCAAAAAACGCAATATGTCATCGACCTGAGCATGTACCGTAATTTATTCTTCACGTAGCTAAGCAGATTACTAACAGATGCTATGGACGTTTCCCCAATTTGGTGCAGCAGGTTTCTATTGACCCAACTCAGCAGCAAACTTAATATGCCAGATTTGTAAAGGTAAACAAAGATCAAGGCGCATGCGGCATTATCAAATTTGTTACAATCTTGCACCAAACTTGGGGCGTGAAGTTTAGCATTGCAAGAAAAACTCAAGGTTAGGCCAAACTTGGTATAAACTTGCGTGCTATCTCGGTATTGTTAAAAGAAGGCTTCAATGTAATACAGGTTGATACATCACTCATTAACACTGCTATTAAAACATCATCTGAAAATAAGTTTGTGATAAACCCAAAGAAGATTATTTTCACTTGTTTAGCTGGATCAAAGATAAACATCTTGAAAATCAAAGTGTACATGAAATAGAGCTCAACTACTAAAAACTTCATTGCTCAGGAGAACACCGTTTTCCAACATAGATGCAGTTGTGCTGATATTAGTACACCGATTTTCAGGTATAGTAAAGTTGAGAAAAGTACAGGACTACTAGAAGCTGCTACTGTTGATTCTTGGAAGATTGCAGAGGTCGGAACAGAACTTGCTCGTTCTTCAATTCTGATGGCAATAAGAGTGAATCCCTTCGATATTCGAAATACATTCTGTGGCGAAATCGTTGAGCAAATATAAATTTAAACTAGTTATCAATATCATCGTTTACAGTACCAAGTACAGAAATGCGGTTGGAAAGTTATCAAGAAGTGGCTCGTTAATATCGTAACAGATGAAGAACCTGCACCTACAGATACAGATGCTTATCAGAATAATGGAAACACCTGTAGTTGGCAACACGTCAGATGTATGGGTTGGCAGTGGTGTCGTGGCGACCCCAGCGCCGGACTGCTGGTGGTGGTGTGTTAGATCGGTCTCCATACTACGTCAGGCGTCGTGGAACAGGAGTGTGCAGTGGCTGCAGCAGACGGTGGTAGTGTAAAATGGGAGACCTCTCAGAGTTTCAAAGAGGGCAAATTGTTGGTGCGCGGTTATGTGGAGTGAGTGTGACGGCAGTGGCTAGTGTGTTAGGTGT
>JAGDQP010005348.1:0-78913 GCA_022664845.1 Lepisma saccharinum
GTATGTCTGATGAGGATCTTTGCTAGAAGGTCGAAACGTTACGTGTATTTTATTTTTTACGTAAAATATAGTCTTGTTCAGCAGTTCAGTATTTTTGATCTTAATTGCAAGACGTGCAACTATGTTTTGTTGTCAGTGTACAATGATATGGATTGTTTTGATTATAATTGTTAGCATACTATCTCGTGCCCTGGAACGAATATATGTGAAATCTGTCCGACAATAAAGATGGACATGCTGAAGTAACATATACAAATTCGGCGAAGAAGTGGGAAAACAAACAACAGATCTTAGCAGAAGACATCGCGAGTATTCATTCCTTTGGTGGTACTGAAGTGGAGGGCGATGATGATGCTGAAGAGGTGGGAATAACATGTTGAGAGTGTAAACCTGCTGTTCGAAAATTTGGCAAGAGCTGTACGACATGTATGTTTCAGGTTCTGCAAGATTTACAACTCTCTTCATCTTGTTATAATGTTTTGAACAAAGCGCACAGACATGAAGAATTCAGGAAAAAAGGGAGGATGTTCACGAAAGGTGATTTCTCGTAAACCACATTTTTAAGTTTATTGTTGAAAACACTTGAGTTTTGTAATAAATATCCAAACCCATACATAAAAAAAGAAAACAACCGAAAACTGCTATCTGAGAATGTATTGTTAATCAATACAGATCACATTCTTGTAGAAGTGATTAATTAATTTGTTGGAGGTATGTGCTGTTGTGCGTTCAAAGATAGCATACGAAGACTTGAAGTAAAATTGATCTGTATTTTTAAGTAAACGTTCGGTAGACACTTAGATAACAGAACTTCATGTTAATTTTTTCCCCGTGTAACAATGAAACTGTTTCAATAATAAACTAGATGGTGAGTCCAAAATTGCATTCAAAGTTCCTTATGTAAAGTTTTAGATCTCCATATTTAAATTTGCAGGAGCAACATAGGAATTTTCTGCAAGGTAAAATAATTACATTAGAGATATGGTTCGACCGTGATGCCATCTAGCGTTAGAGTTTTGCCCTAATCTTCATTCAGAGCCTTGTTTGAAAGTCGCTTGCTTCATTCTGCATGCTTCTGCTTTTTGGTAGCTATAACAAAGGGAACAGTTACAAAACCAACGAGAATCAAATCTAGACGACATTATTCGGGAGATTGAAGTAATCGTGTGAGCTCCATGATGTTGTCCATAAACAGGGCCATAAAATGCGATGTCGAATGATTCAAAAACTATTTTTCAGTGTAGGAATTCATCTTAAAATAATTTCACTCACAACTGTATCCAGTATTTTCTCAAGTAATTGAATTACTATCGTTTTTAGAATCCTCGCTTGTCTGTGTCGTTGCTTTACGAGTCGTAAACAATACTCTCCAAAAAGAAAGTGATTCTGTGATAGAATATGACATTATATTTATAGTTAAAACGAAACTTGAGTTTCGTTTGAATTCTTAATTGTAATATTAAATAATGTTAAAAATTCCATGATTAATCGTTTTGGCACCATTATCATTTCAAGTATCTATTCTGCCGCGCTGTTTACTATCTTGTAACTGAATAGTATAATCAAATCAGGCTCTGTTCATTTGTCAGATTTTGCATTCTCCTTTCGGGTATGAGGATCAAAAGTACTTAGAATCCGGGGTACAGTGGCTACGACCACGGATTTCGAAACAGTTGGCGAGCCAGGAGTGCTAGTACCCGTCATTATTTTACTACACGACTGTCGAGATGGTATCAAAACTAACGCTTGCTTGTAACATGTCTGGAGCAGTGCTCGCTTAGGGATGTACTCTCCCCAGACATGTAAAAAGCCTGTTCAGCCTATAGCAAATATATATATATATATAAAAGATTTCAGATCCTTTTCTTTGAGACTGGGTATATACTTTGAAAGAATCCTTTGCACATTTGGAACGAATATATTTTTTCTGTATAGTTTTTTTTTTCTTTCGGTCACGATTGTGGTCTGAGGTGTAAAAGACACGTTCCCGGTAACTGCTGAGAGAAACACTGTCCAAATGCAATAGTGTATTGTAAGAAAATAGCTAACATCTTTTCTTTGTCCTCCATGTCAGGCCGAATCCCAAGCATTGATCCAGTCCAAAACTGGATCCGATAATCCGTTTCATCTCTGATTTTTTTAAATTTCTATTTCTTGTGAAACGGACATTTAAACATTTCATTTAAGTTTTAGGGTATCAGAATGTACAAAATAAATTATTATTAGATGGACAGATCTTCGTGTTATTGAAAATCGTTGCTTTAGATGACAGTCTATGCTTTGACCAACTGTCATGAATGCAGACAATTTGGTCACTTTTTTCGCTATAAGTATAGAATAACTTCGTTTTATCAATAAATAGACCACTGTTTATTATGATATATTGTTAAGAACACTTATTTAAAATTAATGGCTAAGAAACTAAATGCGAAAGAAGCATTCAAAACTTATCTTCAGAAAAACACGAAAGACATTCGCTGCACACTTGGTGTACACATTCCTCACGCTTTCATGAGCACAAAACTTATTATTTGTTTTTAAAAATTATGTTTACCCAGGTCAGCTCAAAATATCGAATGCCAAGTTGACGGATGAAATAAATAGAATATGTAAAATGGTGTGGTGTTCGTTTGGAAGACTATACTTTATTTTCAAAAGCTAACTACCAATGTGTCTGAAGCGTAAAGTTTATAATCCATGTGTCTTACTTGTAATGATATACGGCTGTAAAACTTGGGCATTGAATGTGCAAACAACTCAAAGATTGAGTCACACAAAGAGCAATGGAGAGATGCATGCTAGGAATAACCAGGAGGGACAGGAAGACAAATGAATGGATTCGCACACAAACAAAGGTAGAGGATGTAATCAAGACTACGAAGAAGATGAAGTGGAAATGGGCTGGTCAGATAGCTAGACGAACAGATGGAAGGTGGACGACAAATGTACTACATTGGATTCCTAGAGAAAAGAAACGACCGAGACGACGTCCAAATGCAAGATGATTAGATTAAATTAAGCGTTTTTCAGGAGCTACATACATGGATGAGGATAGCAGCAGATCGAGATATGTGGAAAGAAAAGGAGGAGGCCTTCATCCAGCAGTGGATAGAAAACGGTTGAATATGATGGTGATGGTGATAGAGAAACTACAAGTATATATATTTTTTACAGTGTAGTGTTCGAATTATATTGATTGTAATTTAAAGTGGCACAGGACGTAGAACCCAAAGCTTGCCATTCCAATATGAAAATCAGCCTGTTAGTGACTGAAACGTGTGAATGTTCATTAATGTTTTCATTGATGGATTTCAGTATTGGTATTGTAAAGAAAATCATAAATAAATTGGTAGTGTTAGTTTAGGACGGAGCCGATAACAACTTATAGAAGAGTATTATAAAATAATATAGGGGCTCCACAGTCTAGTGGTTAGAGCGTTGGACTCATGTCCGCGTGATCCTGGGTTCAATTCCCGGCTGGAGTCCCACTTTTCGGCGTCTACCCAGCGTCGTGAGGAAAACTGGGGAGTCACGTGAATGAAGACGTGACAGCTATTCGCTCCAGAAAGCCCCTAATACACCTGTTCGTGGCTGGGCGGCGCGCCGTGCTGACCACACTGCCGTCACTCAGGTGGACGCAGTTTCACCAAGCGCAGACAGATGGCGTTTGGGCAGGCTCAGGACCTCTCGGTCTGTAACGCCGGTGGTTGGTTAAATACATTTGCAAACCCATCCACAATTTCTTGATTATTTCTTAATACAGTAGGAATTATTAATTTTATCTCAACTAAAAAAACATGACATTGTATCACAAAAAATCCAAGGTAACGAACCTTGCAGTTGTTACAGCAAAACCTTGCAGTTATTGAAAACCCGTCGGACGAAGGAAAGCAAGTCGATGGGATTTATGGCCGGATGGCCGAACGGTCTGCAGCGGTAGGCCATCGACTCGAAGGTCCCGGGTTCGAGTCCCGGCAGGGGCATGGGCGTGGATTTTAACAGCTAAGCGCGAATCGTGACGGGCCGAAGTCCAAAGTTACTAGACTGGCCTATATAAAAATAAAGTTTACCAAGTTTTTCGATGCGATTTATATTGACTTTGAAAAAGCGTTTGACAGAGTTAATCGCAATACATTATTAGGTAAAATAAATTACTATTACTTCTCTCCATCCTTATTAGCTTCATGTGGTCTTATCTAACTAATCTCAGACAGTCTGTTTTATTTAAGGAACACAAATCTGATGAATATACAGCACTGTGAGGAGTCCGGCAAGGCTCGCATCTTGGACCGTTGTTCTTCCTCTTGTTCATTAATGGTCTACCGGAATTCATACCGGATAATGAAAAAGTACTATTTGCGGATGACCTCAAATGTATGCTAAAATTAATTGCATGGAAGATGCTATAAAACTACAGCATAGTTTAGGCAACTTTACTAACTCCTGCGCTATCAATCAAGTTTCAGTCAATACGAAGTTTTATCATTCAACAGCAATAAAACGATTTATAGATTTAGTTGTTAAATTCATAAGTAAGCATTAAGTAGGTACGACGAGTTAAAAATCTTGGCGTTTGATATGAAATTAACGTTTAACAAATATTACAAATGAAGCTTTTAAAATTCTAGGATTTGTAATAAAGATGGGAAGAAAATTTAACGTTTCTATATTTGAGAAAATGTACTATGCTTATGTTCATTAAATAATTAGAAATAGCTTAGGCTGCAACATAATGACGACGTCACCAACCTGAAGAATATGTACAGCTATGGACAAAAGTACTGTCGCATCTCTATAACTGAATTTTCTTATTTTAAAAAAATATAAGTATTTTGATACGTCGTATAAATTTGTTGACATACAGACATAAACAATCATATAACGCACGCGTGAGGAAAATATTGTCCCGGTATGTAGCTAAACGAGGACGATATTTGCCAAACAATAATTTTTCGCCAACAAAAAATGTAAAGTCCAAAATTTAATTAAAGTTGTTTTATCGCGGAGAATGATATTTCTATCACACAAGGAGAACTATTAAACGTAATGTTAATTTTCGTTAATAGATACTACACACGGGAGGGACATCTTTGCGAATTTTGAAAATAATGTTTAACGACATGCGACAATACAGCTGTCCACAGCTATACTACCTACAATTAAATTTGTAGAACTTCCATCGAATTGTATATATGTGATATGTCTTCGTGTTCCAAAACATTTAGAAGTAATAAAAATGCCTGTAAATGAGCATTTTAAATATCGATATACTAATTGGGCTATAAAGCTTGTTGTGTTGACAATAAATAAATAAAATAAAAATTAATAAAAAATATATAGAAAGTGCATATAAGCATTTTATTTTGGTTTTCTATCTTGCATAGTATAATTTTCTCTGGCTGGGGGGGGGGGGCAAGCGCCCCCTTGCCCCCCCCATAATAGGCGCCCTTGCTATCAGCTGACGTTAAAGAGGCTGTTCTAAGATGGCAGCTACACTGTTGTTTAAATTCCGGCACACTGAAACGGTGGTATATCCATAATGCAAGTTGATGTCAGCATCTACAACATTGTGCACAACTAGTGCATTAGTGGACGCAGCTATTTGCGAGCGATCAAGATTTGAATTTGACCGAATACAAGATGAGCAGGCTGAATAGTCTGTACGTACACCTTTAATCATTTTTGCAGTGTTATTTCATCATCACACTGTCACGAAGATGTCTACTAACAATTTGTTTTCAACGAAAGTTTTTGTCACGAAAAGCAAGAGCAACACATAAAAAACAGATGGTAAATTGGTTTGAAGAACGTATTGACATTAATGAACATGGACAAGAGCTGGATTTCCAAACACATTTCTGTGATAATTAAGAAGACATTGATTTGAAGCAGAGGTACAAATATTTCTTTAGTTCATTAAAAGGCAATACTTTGTAAGTCCCTGTAATTACCACATATATATTCTATTATCCTTGTAATTACTGGAGATTTTTAAGAAGATACTGTTTTGTGTTTTCAGTAAAGAAACGTTGATATAAATTAGTCGTTGGGGAAATGTTATTCACAATGATTTTTAGATATTGAGCTCATTCACCGATAGGAATAAGTACTTTGGACTTTTTAAAAAAAATGAACTCCTCTTTCTATTTTTGTTTCCTAATTCCAATGGAAAAAAAAAGTTTTCTGTGTATGAAAGTTTGTGTGTCTGTCTATTACTTATACAAATCTACACGCGTCCTTTGATTTACACTTAATTTTGCATACATTTGCATTAGCTGATGGCATAGGTCGTAAAGGCAGTCCTGATCACCGGAGTCGTCAGTGTTGCCAATCAATTTCAAAATTTCAATTTTTAACAGTTGCTTTCATATCGTTGGATGTATCCAAACCTAACTTAGCACAACAATTATCAGACAAATAGAGAAATATTGTGGGTGTTCCCGTCTCCAAACACCCCTAGTTGTCTTTGGTGCCAAACTCTTTTTAATATAATCTCTGTTTCAAACATTAATATCTGGTGGTCATATATCATAGGATACATACCGAATACATTTAACCCCGCACCAACGGGCAGGCATATCAACAAGCTAACCATAAACATTCGGGAATAACTTCAACCAACCGTAATGTACTAAGGGTAATGCTCCCCCAAATGGAAGGGACAAACAACTATTATAAACTAAGTGGTTACGTTCTTAAAGAAAATGGTTTTTCGGTACTGCAAAATGCACCATCCTTTGATGATAGGGTTGGATTCAAAATAAAAAATATACATTATCTATTGCTTGTTGTATGTCATGAGATCAGTATAAAAAGTCCTTTTGATCAAGACCTTTAGAACAACACCCTTATTGGGACTCGTCGGAACTGGTACCGTGGGGTGGCCCGGCAGTGAAATCATTATATTTCTCATCTAAATACAGTACATTGCAGATAGGCTATGTATCTTCGATGAAACACGTTTTATTACTTCGCTGTACGAATTTCGGTGTGCGTACAATAATAATAATAATAGTAATAATAGACCTTTTCGCAACACGTGAACTGAAAATGCTTAGGTAGCTTTTTCTTCTGTCTGTCAACAAACCAAGTCGTAATTTTCTATAGCTTCTTTCTTTTTCTTTTATTTATTTCACAAGATAACCGTGTACGAAAACCGAAAGTCATATGTTACCCGATAAGAAAGGTCCCCCGCACTCCCACCAAAATATCGCTGAGAGGAGGATGAAAACAAACTCTGTCCTTTGAATATGTGCATATTCTAGATGCGGTAATTGCTCGTTTGTTTTATAACCTCACCTTGAAAGAAAAAAAAAAACTTCTTGAAGGCATATTTATTGCAAAGGAAGATATAACAAAATTTAGACGACAACCATCTCTCTCTCTCTCTTCTATGCTTAACTCTTTCTGTTTGTGTCTGTATGAGCCACGCGACAAATCGCACGCTATATATCCTTGTGTGTGTGTATGTACTATATGTATGTTTGTGTGCTCCAGGTAGCAATGTCTATGTCACTTTTATAGCCGTTATAAATCCGTTTAGATTACAAGAGCAGAAAATGGGTATTCCTGTCTACCTCTCCCGTATATAGTGGAAAGAAGAAGAAAAAAAAATGATGTAAAGCTATTGTCCGGAATTTTCTTGAGTTTACTTATTGTAGATGTGTGAGTATGTTTCTCCCTCCCCTCCCTTTTGCAGGATGTGTGTGCGTGTGCAAATATGCTTAAGTATTTGAGTGTGTGTGTGTGTAACTATTTGGCAAAGGATGAGTTTTCGTGCGATATGAGCTAATCCTTTTTTTATATTTGGTGAATTACTTCTACAGCTCCCGCGTGCTGAGTGGAAAACAACCCCTTTTCCACATTCATGAGGGCGTGTCCTTAGGAATATCACTTGTAATAGGGAGAAAACAATTCTAACGTATTCCTGTTCTTTTTTTATGGGTGCATGTGTGTCTGTAATCATGTGTGTGTTTAGAAATAAAATACTATGGCGTGGGTGATGTCATGTCATAGAACTTAGTTATTCACGCGATGTTGTTCAGTATTTGCAAACAAATGTTCTCTAGGTTCGTTGTTGTTACAGAGTTGCTTCGTTACTATTTAATATCTTGTTACAATAGTAGGGTTAAAATATGAAACAGGGATAGCATGCTACTTATTCTAACCTCTTTGGTGGATTTCACCAACCTTCGTTAACAATTTAACGAAGCGTTAGTTAACAAACGCAATACATTTTAAAGCATACTTAACGTTTTGTTAAAGTCTACTGAGGATTGGTGAAACCTACAACTTGTACTGTACATTTCATTTATGAGCTTATACAAGACAGAGCTGAAACTGGGTCACTTGTGGTGAGCCGGTGACTCGAATACAGATAACCCGGTTCGGTATTTGCCCTGAATGACCCGGTCTTGACTCGAATGACTGGTCTTGACTCAAATTACAAGATTGACTGAAACTCGGCGACTCGATTATCGAATCTTGACTCAATTTAACCAGTGCACAGTGGGTCAGATGACCTAAAAAGTCGCGCATAATCTAATTTTTCAAAGTGAATGTTTTGTGATAAGTAACAGTTCCATAGTTTGACAAGACTCCAAGGTTTAAAATGCAGTATAAATTTTCCCTGTAGCTTTACACTTGCATTATCTGTATGCATTCAAAGTGAAGCGTTTCTGTGAGTTGTTATTACATTAAGAATGTCATTCACATAAGCAAAATGTTAGTTCGTAGCTCATAAGACAAAAACGACATCAGAAATTCAGGTGATCTTTGGCAGAAGTATCAGTACGGGTAATTACTTAGTGTTGCAATTATTATTACTTACATTAATCATATACATTCCAAATTTTCACAATGGATATGAGGTGGTGTAAATAAAGCTCTGCAAATTCTTGTAATCAGTATCAGCGGTTACAATATGAGCCTGCCAAAAAATGTACCACGATGTACACCTGAAATACAAGCATTGTTGAAGCCTATAATATGTAAGGTGTAACATGTAAAAAAATATAGCTGTCCATACGTGCCCCTCTGTAAATGGCAGTGAAAGATGTATCATGACATAAGGGGTTTAAAAGTGACTGATTTTGCACAGAAGTTAGCAACAATAGGTGAAGAAATTGTTTACACATTTAAAAACTACACGATATTCACCCATATATAAACAATGTTTCACGGACTAAATCTATAATTCACTGTGAAAAGATAATGTGACTTCTTACTGTTAAATTAATATTTGTTTTAGCAGAATCCTCGTCCTACTTCAGCTAGAAATTGCAGGCCACTGAAAATTCACTTCAAGAAGTAAAGCGTAGCTCAAATGCGCCAGGTTATTTCATATACAGAAAGTTGAACCCAACAGCAGTGAGTTTCTAAGGAAATATTGTTCATACCAATCACAATATGACAGAAGGCAAAGTTCGTAATGCAATAACATCAACAGCTTTTTCTATGAAATGTTACGCTTGCGTTGCATCACCAACTTAAATGAACGATATTGATAATGTTAGAAAGAGGTCAATTTGCTTCTTCTCTTATCGGCTTGATATAAAGAAATCGCAAGTTAGAGGACAGAACTTCACAGTAAGAAAGAAAATGATACATGAAAAATTAAAAAATGAAATGGATCTTTTGGTGGACAACCCAAGTCTGATGGAAAAGAGACATCTAATGATGGCAATACGGTACGGAGGTTTTTTCTAAGATCCAGGTCTATCAGCAGGAATTACTGGGATTGAAGAGGTACTTATTGAGAGGTTTGGTGTTGCGCTGGGTATTTCTTGGGGATTTGACATCAATGTTCCTGCATTTGGTAAGTATAAAGTTCCCGTGGTCTGCCTACCTCTGTGCATAAAATTTTGCTTCATGGTCCTTCAATAATTTCTGCTGCATTACTTCCCATTGGACAGGCGATTCAGGCAGCATCATTTTCGAAAAATGTCAGGATATGCTACAAACGAAGATCTGCTTTTAAACTTACTACATCAGACCCTGTCGTTTCTTCATTGAGACCTCTGAAGAGCAAGAGAAGCAAACTTTCAGCTCTTCTGGTGGAGTCTTCTCAAATTGCAGCAGCAGAAGACAGTCGCAGCGATAAAAGTGACGGCGAAGACAGTAGTAGTGACAGTGAGTGAAATAGCCCCCATTCAACTCTGATAGTGCGAGCATGATGATACGTGTGATTAACTTGTGTCAATTCAATCGTTTGTGTCAACTAAAGTGTAACTTACCCAGACTTATACAGTATTTAACTGTAAAATCGCATATCCACATTTCAACTGCATGACATATGTGGTCGTGTGGAGGGATTGTGTGCTTGTTGACCCATATAAACCAAAGCATAAACCCGTTCCAAAACTTGACCCGGTAAACCTTTTCGTATCTGATGCAGGGACTACGAAGGCTAATTTTCCAGAATTAATTTTAAGTTATCCAATGTTTCGAAACTAGTAAACG
Source organism: Lepisma saccharinum (assembly GCA_022664845.1). Classification (NCBI taxonomy): domain Eukaryota; kingdom Metazoa; phylum Arthropoda; class Insecta; order Zygentoma; family Lepismatidae; genus Lepisma; species Lepisma saccharinum. The sequence goes on from JAGDQP010005348.1 coordinate 10,462, forward strand.
TTCAGAATATTTAGAATACGCTACAACCTTTTCCTTATGTTATTCTTGTACTTTATGTACTCAGCTTCTAATGCATGCTAGCGTCTAAACCAAAGCAGTTAGAGAGAAACGGACTTCAGTTTGGGAGTTACCAACCTACATTTACATGGTCGTTTGCATTCTGGTATCACTACATATAGCCTTTAACTATGGTATTTGTGCACTCATTCTTAAGCATATAGCAGAGAAACTGTTTTCAGATTTCAGTTTACTCTGTCGCTTTCAATCTCGGAACTACAATCTTTCCGTATTGTATTTTAATACAAGATACACTTCTGTGAAATTAGATATCCTATAATGATATTTTGCTATTTCTTTCTATGTGGTGCGTAACATTTCTATGATACTAACCATCTTGCCTCTGTCAGCAATGAATGAGAAACAGGTGCAGATATAAATCGAGAGACTGAACAAAACCGCACTGAAATTTCTAGCTCGACTAAGTCGCCCAGTGTGCGGTGCTTATTGGATGGTGTAGTGATGATTTAACGCTGTAGATCACCCCCGCCATCTTGGTACGCACTTTCCATTGATTAACACGAGAATTGTTTTACTCATTTTATGCCTCTCGGATGTAGAATATTTAAGTTCTGCTTTCACAAAATTTGTCTTGGTGGGTATTTTGACTCTTGTATAGTTTTGGTTTGTGAAGTTTCTCCAAATATATAAGTATAAGGTATTATTAATAGTTTGCTATATAAATCACAATATGTTAACGGGAAATTATACTGTTCCTGTGTAAAATATTGCATTTCTATAAAGTAGCATGAGTAAAAGAGAACATGACGATAAACTGGGCGAAAACAGAAGGTAAAACTACACTCCTAAAAAGTATAAGACGAGTAAAACAATTCCCATGTTAATCAATGGAAAGTGCGTACCAAGATGGCGGGGGTGATCTACAGCCTTAAGAACAACCTATGCATGTGCAAGCCATGTTGCAGAAATGAATCTACGCAACCTTCTGATGACACTTGTATTATGACCAGAAGTAAGAATAATCTTGAACGAATATTCACATCTTAACAGAGAGCTATTGTAATGAAGGTAGTTTCTTTGTGAATTTATTCACCCCACACCACTGCCACCACCTCTCCAGTACATAATGCTTCTTCTGTTTTTTTCCTCCTTTTTCGCATGTCTACCATGGATGATGATTGAGATAAGCAGAAGATGAAAACCAAACCAGCAGGTGGGAGAAGGCGGGATGGGGGTTCGATCTCCGCATCAATCATGTCGTGTCAACCGTGGAATATAGGGGAACGAAGCACCCCCTCCTCCTCTCCCGTTAACCCAGAATTTCCTTCTTCTGTCACTACACGCAGCACTTTCCGAGATCACGAAGCAACGGGGCGAGGGGATCTGAGTTTTGCACGCAATTAAAAAATCGCTGACGGTAGAGAAGACATGTCTGTCTGTACCGTTAACAACCAGCAAAAGCAAACCATGTTATTAAAATGGGCGAGGATTTGTGTTTGAATTCGGTGAAGAGAAAGAGATTGATTAGTTGATGATGATGAGCCATGAGATTCTAGCTTAGGAAAATTAACGAGCAGTGAGAATAAGAAGTAACATCAGTAAGTATATAGAAGACACCTCCCTTTTAGCCTAACTAACGCGATGGCTTGCGGAACCTACGAGCTCATCGACGCAGTAACAAACGTTCTCCATTGGATTATATCCTGAACAAGATCAAGCGAATTTTAGTCACCTTATTTACTTATGGCTTACGGAACACTAAAGTTTATCGCCGCAGTAACAAACGTTCGCCATAACAAGATGCTGACCAAGACTAAGCCAGTTTTCGTCACAAACACCTACTTCTCGAAGTTCTCTTTTAATATTATCCTACCAACGTCGTCTCGGTCTTCCCAACAGTCTCTTTCCCCTCCGGTTTACCAACAAAGATAGAATATAATCTGCGTTTCTTCCCCATGCGAACTACATGGTCTGCCGCTAGAGCTGTCAGGTTTTTAAAATGTCAATACGAGACAGGTCGTGACAGTTTACTCAAAGAAATATCGTCATCCTGATTGTTATGCAATTCTCGCAGCACCAAGAAGCTAGAAAATAAATAAAGAAAAAAATTACATGATCGAATTTTAAACAGATAAATTATTATAATTAAATGTCCTGATACGTATCTAAATCTGCATACATTATTTACTTAACTTCTGTTGTCTTTCTTCACATTAAAATACATAATATTTTACTTCACTTTTAGCACTTCCAAGTAATTATTCATCTCCCTTAATCAAATCATGACATTCATGACAAATATCATCAAAATTAATTTAAACTTGAATTTCTGATTATCATAGTTGCATTTATTCTCATCATCTCTCCATTTGGTTTTAAGGATTGATAAAACTCTCAACAAATGTGTTTTTTTGAACCAGTAATGCTCAGAACAAACAAAGCAACATCAGTATATTTGGTACAACATGTAAACTAATTTAACAGAGGGGAAAAAAATCTCCTGTTTTGAGTTCACACCATTGCCTTGATTACTGAATCAACCATCACGTTATAAAATTAGTTTATTACTGTTGATGGAAGCATCTAACGCAGCCAGCTAAAGAAAACATTCACAGAATTGAGTGAAATGTAGAATCGATAAATGCATAGTAGTAATCACGGCAAAAGCGAAATGTTTAAATACGGGGGGAAAAAGCGTCCCGTATGCCATTAAAACGGGACAGCATTTCTCACCTTGAAATACGGGACATCCCGTATAATATCGGAAACCTGGCAACCCTACCTGCCGCCCACCTTAGTCGTCGCGATTTCGTTATTCTTATAACATCGGTTGAGTCGTAAAGTACATGAAGTTTTTCATTATGCAGTCTCCTCCATTCCCGCCATCTCGTTCCGTTTCTGCCCATATATCTTTCTCACAACTTTATTTTCAAACCTTCGTTCTTTGTTCATCTGCCAGGGTCGTACTCAAACTTTCGTAATCGTAAAGTATTACCAGCAGTTCTGTATATTTTCAATTTCAACTTCCTTGATATTAATCGCGAGATTAGGAGTTTCTGACTGAACTTGAGTAAAAACTTGCGTTGCCCGATACTAAGTGACTTTTTATTTCTTCCGTGACCTCGTTTTTGCTTGTTACGTATATGCTCCCAAGTATTTAAATTTGTTTCCTTTCTTTATGTTCTCATTCATAATTGTACCTACACCTACCTTTTAAATTTATCCTTTCAATTACGTTTAGGTCTTCTCAACAGTCTCTTTCCCTCTGACTTCCAACTACTAATACGGCCATAGTTTACTCACATTGTACACGCAGTTACAATGCAACTTTTCTTTAAAATACAAAAGATGGAAAGAAAAGGGACTCAAGAAACTAGCTCTGAAGAATATGTATAACGAATAAAAAAAGAACAAAGGAGATTGACATATAAAAAAAACTGTGAGCAACAAAGATTAAAAAGGCAAACTTGAAAAAATAAAATAGATTTACCGTAACGAATATGCACAAGGTCACTCACGAAACTGAAGTAATCGTTAAGGAAACACAATATCATAAAAGCAGCGTTGAAGTTAGAAGGAAAATTTGAATATGAAACAAAGTATATTGGATAAATTAAAATACATATAAAAAATACATACTGGGCTTTTAAGCTATTTTTAAAAAAAAGGAGGAAATAAAATCCGGGATTGGCACTCATATGATAAATGAAAATCATATGATAGACGAAGAAAATAGTAAGTATTTAGAAGAAGCAAGAAAGAAAACAGAAAGAGAGGAAGAGCTGGATATAGAATTTAAATCTACCAGAATAATGTAAAAGACAACAAATGCCAATTCTAATAAATTCAGCTCAGAAAAATAAAAATAAAATGGCAAATTAACAATTTTAAAAGGAACAAGAATTGAAAACGACAAGTAAACACCGTACAAATAAAACCCTATCAACTGACGAAGATTCAATGAGAATTTGGAAGTCACAAGCTTGCTGGGAAGGATGTCGTGATAAATAACATCGAAGGCCTTGGAAAAATCTGTGTAAATTACGTCTACTTGACCTTTATTATCTATTTATGTAGCAAAAAAATGTATGAATTCAACAAGATTAGTTACAGTCGATTTATTTGGTAAAAAGTCATGTTGCAAGGAAGAATTGACTGAACGATGCAACGGCACGGTGGCCGTGTATACACAATATTCAGGAAGTAATTTGATAATTTGCCCCCCGAAATATATGAGTAGGAAATACCGCTTTGCACTGTGCACACAAGCCGACCTGCCCCTGGGTAAGGCACCGGACAAAATATAACTTTCACCCGTCACCCAATCCAGACACCTGACAACTTGGCAGCTAAAAGTACAAGGCAATATTTCAAACCACCCACTGTGTACCACTAAGCATACTAGAGCATTGGCATGTGCCCTTTCTAGGATTTTAGATAAGATTTCAACTGTTTCAACTGTTAAGACTAGAAAATAAAAGTATTCAATAAACCTGAGGACAGCTTGGTTTTTCAAAGATACAGGCAGGACTACGTTTAGAAATAACAAAGTATTTATTGCAATGAAGTGTAAAGGCTTCATTCAACTTCTATAAAATATAAAGTTCCACAATAAACTTACCAAATCTTTGCGATCATTATTCATAATATAATTCTTTACATTAGTGCCAGTATGTGTTCTGAATTTCATTACTAAATAAATCATATAATGAAAGCATCTTCGATTGCTGAAGAAAAAAAAAATGATTCCATGAAAATTAACCACGTGTCTCATTCAGTATTACGAGCGAACAATGATGAAATGTTCTTAATGTTTAATAACTCGTGTGCATGTACTCGGTTGAGTAAAACCACAACTACCACTACTACTCCTTTTGACCAAGGGGAATTTAGGGTTAGAAACACAAAGATAGGTTACAATCCCCATTAACTAGTCCTACATTGGCTTGTATTTTCTCATTACAATATTTCGTTAAAGTGATTATTTCTTGCCGAGCAGCATTGAGTACATTACAAGCTGCTAACAAAAGCACAGAATATAATCCAAAGAAATTTAACTGCAGAATAATGTTCCACAATATCTGTATAAAATACAGTTGTAGCATTCGGAACAAAGCAAATGACACGAAGTTATAGTTTCGTAAAGAGACAAAGATCCACGGTATAATTCATTAAGTTTCACAAATCGTAAACATAACACGATTCCATTACATAACATTACCAATTCCAATAATTAAATAAATATTAACAGAATGCAAGAGACACGAAAATGTAATTACGTACATAAGATGGCGACGTTACGAAGCATGCAATCACGGGTTCGATTCCATCTTTAAATTCACGTGCACATCTATTACTGGGTACGATTCCAATAATTACTTCAATACGTAACTACTTACAAATAAATATGGAAAAATAAATTATACATTACCACACATACTTCAATTGGCACATATCTAAATATGACCTAGAAATTTAAAGAGGGAGGATTCGACCTCCTACTCCACACCTACCGTGCTATTCAACTGACGCCAACATGCGTTCAGTTAACTACCTAGGCTGAAGATGGCAGCACGATAGAAGGCGCGAAAACAAACAAACATCTATGCGCGTAACAGAAGCGCAGGGAGATTACGGAGGAAAATCGTTACAACGAACATGTTAATATATTTGTTCCTATAGATCTATAGGGTTGAACTTTGTCAGGTCTATAAGATGTTCGTGACTTCAGTTTTTTTATGGCTTTCTCTACGTCTTGCAGTTCAAGTATTCAAGGGATTAATCTACAAGTTCTGAACTATTGTATTGCAAGGTTAAGTACACAAAAGTACAATGCCGGCGTAGCTTCAGCAATACGAAATAAAAATTCAATGCCCGGGTGCACCACTTTCCCTTTCGGAAAAGAATTAAGAAATAAAAAAAATAGCTTTTATACCTAACGTTAAATAAAACTGCCACAAAAAAATACCAAGCAATAATTGAGAAAACGTAAAACGTCTCCCCGAACCTTTGGCAAACAGGAATATAGCAGAAATTAGACATCTTGGTCAATTCTGATTTATTGCAGTACTAATTTGACTTTAATGACTGTTTCACTATGTTAAATTCGTCCTGAATTCTCCTGAAAAACAAGAAATTTATCATTAGTAAAGAAGTGGTATGGTGTTGGCTAATTTGATAGATATTGAAAAGAGAGTATTTGTGAATTCTGTGTACTTGGGGAATATGCTCTCTGAAATGTAAAGAAACAAATAAATAAACAACAAACAAAGAAACAAAATAGCCCTTGGTAGAAACTATTGGTCTTCCCAGACGACCATGGCTGCAGCAGATGCTGCGAAAATGGACCATGGACAGGTTAAACAGTGGTTAGTCTGAACTGAACTGAATATTGTAAATTCCTAACCTGTCCAACAAAGTGAGAGACTAGGGGGGACTTCTAGCCCTTCTGTGCTACTTTCGTCCTTTGTGTTTATTTGATTGTTTGCTTTTGTAGGCGGTGAGTAGGTGTTATAGACTAGGTTTGAACATAGGAGTGGAGGTAGAGGTGGTATGGATAATTTGACTTATTTGTAGTTGTGAGTATTACTGCGTCTTACTGGTTTCTTTATAATGTACAGCTATCTCTTAATGATAGTAGTATGGTGTCTTCCTTACAAGTGATCTTTGCTTGGTCGAATCCGTGGAGAGAGTTGCCTTTTGTCTTTTTCGATATAGTTATGTCCGTTTAGTTTGCCTTAGTTCATTTTATTTTCATTAGTAGTTCCTGGTATGAAATGTTGTGCTTTTTGATTTGATGATTCATTTCTGTGGGTAGATTGGTTGTGATGAATTCCTGCATTGGAGTTATTTTGACTTGTTTGTATATGTATAGTTCTGCCTGCCACATCTTTTGTGAGTGTCTGATCCAAAATCTTTCCAATTTTATGAGTGGTTCTCCGTCTGTGGATGAATGGTAAACCTGATGTCCATAGGTGATAATTGCTCTAAGATTGGTTAAGTATAGCCTGGTTTTTAGGAGTCCGGGAGATCGTAGCTAAAGAAGGATCTTAATGCAGCATGAGCCTTGATCCTAGATTTCCTCACTTCTTTGATGTGGTGTTTGAAGTTTAGTAGTTGATCTAGTGTGAAGCCCTGATTTTTGTGGTTTGATAGTTGCATTGTTAATTTTTATTTTCTTTCTTTTATCTTTGATGGATAGAAAACTAATAATTGCGTTTTGCTTGCGTTTATTGTTAGTTTCCAGGTTTTGCACCACGTTGCAAATTTCTCGGCGATTGACTTTAGTTTCGTGAGATTTTCACTGGTTGTTCTAGCGTGTAGTCTGCGAATAATCCTAATTTCGTGTGTTCCTGTGTTGATGTTGGTGTGTCGTTAACGTATATTGAATATAGTATGGGGCTCAGGGATGCACCCTGTGGGACTCCTCTTCTGATTGTTATGTTGTCTGACAAGTCTTCTTCTATTTTAACTTTTGTTGTTCGATCCTTTAGAAAGTTTATCAGCCATCTTATTGTAGTTGTGGGAAGGTTCATAGCATATAGTTTCTATGCCGTTTGTAGGTCGTAGTGCCAAATAGTGTCAAACGCGCTGAACAGGGCCATAAATATGGCTGCCGCTTTGAGTTCTGTATTTAGAGCCATTTGTACGTCTGTCACAATCCTAAGTATCTGGTCTATTGTAGATGCTTATGCTATGAAGTCTGCCTGACTGTTGCATATTATATTAGAGTTTTCCAAGAATGTATTTTTTTTCGCAAGGATGGTTTCACATATTTTGGCTATCGTGTTGGTCAGTGTTATCGGCCGGTAATTTTCGGAGAGGAGTCTGTTTTTGTTGGGTTTTGGTATGGAGATTGTGTAAGCAGTTTTCCATTTGTGTGGCATATATCCGGAATTTAGTGAGGCGTTGCATAGTTCGGCAAGAATTTTGAACAGTATGTTTTGTCTTTCCTTAGGGCTATGTATGGTATCTGATCTGGACCGGGCGCTGTATTTTTCTTTTTCTTTAAGATTTGCATTATATCTTCTTCTGTGACTTCCTTTATTAGGGTTTCGATATTGTTATTGTGATTGTCTTGTCTATCAATTTCTCTTATGTCTTGGTAGTTATCTCTTAGTTGTTTGATTGTATTGGCGGTGTTGACCACTTCTTCTAGAAATTCGTTGTTGTTGTTGTTGGACGGGTCCAAATCTGTTTTAGCTTGATGCTTAGTGTAGAATAAACTGATAAGATCCTTGGGTTCCGTTATAGTTGCTCCGTCCAGTTTGTTGGGAAGTGGAATTTTGACTCTTTTGCCTCTTTTTGCGGATATTGTTTTCCAGAACCCTTTCGGATTTTCTTTGTAGGATAAAGTTTGATGAAGTTTCTGTTTTTTTGTTCCTATTGTCTAATTTGTTTCTTGAGTTCTGCTTTGACTTGTTCCGACGTCCCTTTGTGATAAATTCTTGTAAGTTTTCGTTTTTGTCTTATTAGTGCTATGATTTCCGCTGGTAGCCTTTTTGCGTTTAGTATTATTTTCCGTGGGGACAGTTTTCTGCAGTTCAGATTTGATGCATTGAACTAGTGCTTCATACGTGTCGATTTCTGTAGGGTTTGTGATTGATAGCTTTAGCATTTCTAGTTCTTTTTCCAGATTGTTTTTCTAAGTTTCCCAGTCCACTTGTTGGTGTATTTTATGATGTTAGTGTTTTTATCTATCATTAGATTAAATTTTTGGTATATCTCTCCATGATCCGAGGGGAGATTTTTTTAGTTCGTTTGCCATGGAAGGGGACAGGAGTATTCTGTCTGGTGCTGTTTCTGAGTTTTGTGCAAATTTAGTTGGTCCCACATTGATATTTATTAGTGAATATTGAAGTAAGTTTTGGAAGAGAACTTTCCCGTTGCCATCCGTCTTTCGGTCTCCCATCACCAGGGGCTGGTTGTTTAGGTCTGCTACCATAATTCGGTTCTTGTATTTGGTTAGATGTTTTAGGAATGGTAGGGTGTTCCGAATGTCTGTCTTTGGACTTGTATATTGTGACTATATGTATTGGTTCTTGCTTTCCATTTTTATTGAGATCAGTAGAGGAGTGGTGGTTTCATCATTGAGGTTGTTCAGTATTTTTATTTCCTGGGCTTCAATTTTGTTTGTTACCAGAATTGCTGTTCCTGCTGTTCGTCTGTCTCATTTTTTTTGGGTTTTGCTGTCGTCTCGGAATACGTTGTATCCTCTTGGTTTCATCCACATGGAGGGTTTCAGCTTGGTTTCGTTTAGTATTATAACATCCATATGCTTGTCCTTTGCTAGTTGTATGGTTACCACAGTTTTTTTCTTTAATTCCATTTACATTGATAAACAGTATATTTAGTGAGTTGACGGGGAAGTTGTAGGTGGCAGGGTGTTTAAGTTTGCTGTGATTCATCTGGGTTCAATCATTGGATTTGTTTCTGGCGATTATTTGTTTTCTTCTTTTTGAAGAATTCTTCCATTGCAACATGAATGTGTCCGTCTACCGATTTTATTAAGTTGACTCTGCAGTTCAGAAGTTCCTCTGATGATGTTTTGAGTGCCGATGTAAGTTTGTGGGCTGATTCTTGTGGTATCGTTAATGCCAGAACTGATTATACCCATTTAAGGATAGTGTTCATTCGTTTGTTTACTGCGTTTGTAACTATGTCCTCTATATTGGGGGGTAATTCGCTGTTCTTGTTGTTTCCTTGGGTTTCCTTTTCTGGGCTGTTTTTGAGTATGTTCGCATATGCTAGTCCGTTTGAACATTTTCGCTTCAGAATATTTTTTCAGGTCTTTGGGATTCCTTGACGAGGTCGCTGAGGGCAGTTTGCAGCTCCTGTTTGGTGACCGTCCTTTGAGCATCTGCCACAGAAGTTATTGTTCAGTAGGATTTTGCACGTTTAGCTTGGGTGTTGTGAAGGGATGGAATTTCCTTCTTTACTTGGTGCAGTTGGACCTTGAATTTATGGACATCCTGTATGGATAGCCTAGGAATAATTTTCTTTTGGTTGGTGATTCAGCAGAATTGAACTGGAAACGCAGTCGAGAGAACAATCTAGATCTTTCTTCTAGACTCACGTGATGTTTTCTCTCTCGCCAAAGACGAATGACCATATACGTTTATGCATTGCGTCCACCACCATCGCCGTGACCACAATAGGGCAGGACATTGCTAGACTTACTGCATCTTTACCTTGACTTCGTACTGTCGCTTCTCCGAAATTAGCGTTATACATGATACATAACACAGCAACCAGTGGATATTTCAGCGAGTGTAGGACAGTAATTAATCCTGCAAAACTTTCATCTTTATTCGTATTAGTGCTGCTATTCATGGAACTGTGATATATGTTGTGAGAAGGCAGATAACGATATTTTTTATTTTGGACGCAGTGATTGAAAATTAGTTCTTGGTGTTTAATGTTAATCGATGGTATTCAAGTACGAATATGCGGTCCAATGACAGATATGCGCAATCATATTGAAGTGTGGTATTATGTGAATGTCTTCCTTCGTTTAAGTTTCTCGGAGAACTTGCATCAGCTACATTTATTATCGTGGTGACGACTCGTCATAGCTGAACTTTTGATCGTCATAACTGAAAGTGCATTGAACATCTCTGGAACTATAATCCTCGTTTCATCAATGTTTTAACGCGTCATCGTCTCGTTCGAAATTTCAACGTCTCAGGGAGTATATTTTATTAGATCACAGCCAAATATAAATATTATTTGCTCGAACCATTATTGTGTGTTGTGTGTGGTATACCAGCGATGTAAGGGCATTTGTGTTGTCAATAGTGGTGATAATATTTTCTAATTATGTATAATAAGCATGTATTATCCAGTTGTCATTAGGTACTCAGTGTAGTCATCCTGTTTTTAATAATTACTTTAGGTACAGATATTATTGTAATAAATTAACAATTTGCAACCTTGATTATTATTGACTGTGAGTTCTACTGACTAACAATTAACTTAATGTTTTATGCATGCAATGAGGTTTTCAGTCGGATGGTGCTGTTAAGATTAAAAAAGGAGGGACTCCAGACGATTGGTGTGACCACCTTACGAGTATGGATAATTTCAGGATCCGACCAGATCATTGAATCTAGCCGCGGGTTAAACCTAATAGTATATTTCAGAATCCTTTAATGGATAAAAATTGTGACCTCTTTTTATATTGGACAATCACTCTACATCAGAGTGTTTGTCACCACATTTAAAACAGCACGGTGTTTGCTGCATGGTTGGTCTACGTGGTATTGCAGGCAGGTTCTACATGATGTTGGTCTTCCAGTGGTATGAGATTCCTCTACTCTGTAGCGGATGAAGCCAATCGCGATGCCATTAGTTATTAGGTCACTCACCGTTTCTGAATTTTTCGTAAATATACGTTTTAGTGGAAGCGGTCCCTTGTCGTTTCTTTTTCTAGTTGCGTTTGTTATGAGCAATTTCATTTCTTTTTGGAGAAATTCATTTAGATCTTCTACTCTAGCGGTGATAGTTATTCCCTTATCACGCAGGTGAAGTGGTTTTGGTATTTAGTTTCTGCGCTTCTTGGCAAGTTCCGTTGTAATAGTTGATTTTAGCTTGGGGGCCAAAGTCTTTGTCTTTGAATATATTTGTGAATCTTTCCTTGTCTTGTTTTTCTTCGAACTGATGTTTAATGCCATTTAGCTTCTGAGTAGGGAAGGCAAGGAGTTTGATGTTGGGTAGTCTATTGCAGATGATTTTGTGAAGTGTTAGCAGGTTCGTGAGGTCCATTCTTAGGTTCTGGATTGTCACCATATATTTGGTTTTTGTGCTATCCTTGTTTTGTGCCTTGTCCTGTTTCCTGTTGCTTATTCTGTTGATCGGTATCTTCTGTTCGTTCCTTGTTTTGGTGTGTCTTCTTTTAAGGATGTGGTATGCGGGTGGGTTGTTGTTTTTGTTTTAGTTTTCATGTTGGTGTCAGGACCTAAGTTCTGTTGGTTTGCTGATTGGTTAACCCCACTGGGTCAGGAGTTTGATGAGAGGTATTGTTTGGGTGTGGGCATGCCAGATTCAGGTGTGACGAAGCCTGGGCGAGGTAGTGTTTAGATTAATCTAGCTCTACCGTAGATAGGTTAGATGTCATTGTGCTGTTGGTGTCTTCCATTCTGTTGGATAACTCTCCATCTGAGGTGTGCTCTCAATCACTGCTGTCTTCAGTTATTATATGCAGATCTTCATTCTCATGATAGTAGTCATCCAGCGTCACTTAAAATGTTTTCGGTTGTATGATCTGGCCTAGCATTTTGAATTTTTACTTATCGTCTTCTTCATTGGGAGTTTACCTGAGAGGTAGGTATCTGTGGTTTCATCCTGCTTCTGGTTTGCCTCTCCATGTCCGGTACCCATATACCCATATTGGACCTCTTTTGGATGATTGCTTCGAGTTGTGGACCGAAGAGGTGCAGGGACTTTCCTCAGCGTTTAATATTTTGCCCAATTGTTCAGGACCTGCTGTAGCTGTTTACCACCCTTGTTCGATGATTGCTTCATCGTGCGGCTTGGTGATTTCTTTTGGCCGCGGCTTATTTAATTAAGCCTGTTTTGTTATAGACTAATCTTCAATTTCAGTGTTATAGGGGCAGTACGGGTGTTTAAAGGAATGAGGATTTACGTATTTGGAGAAAATTGAGATTCCTTACGGTTGCAGTATTTTAAGGTGCAATGTGGAGATGAAACGCCCCCCAACCTAAGATCCCAAAAAGAGGATCACACACACAAATAGGGTCGCCAGGAGCCTAGAGTACCCACGCAACGCATCTAACCTAACCTGTAGCTCCAAACATTTTCTACACCCCAGACGAGAGGCGCAGAAATGCCTTCCAGATTTAAGAATATCTGGGAAAGAGGATTCCAGATCCTTGTGATCGCTGTAATAAAAATTAATTTAGATCGAGGGAGGAAATACCGGTAAGGCGACACCTCCAATCGTTTAATTAGATCGTCAGTTCATACTCCGAAGTACCAGCTGGTTCAGATTAGCGACATATTAAGAAAGAAAACTCAAATCTTTACTTGGGAAATAATCTCAAACGATAATACGCATATCGACTCATATGTGACTCATACTGTGTCTTTACTCACTTCGAAGTCTACAGGGTGGCAAAAGACCATGTCTTACCTTTACCTTAGTAGGGCCCACACCTGTAGTCTTAAATCGCAATTCCTGAAATAAAGACGAGCGAACACAAACGAATGACGGTCGCAACTCAATCCAAACGTAGTGTCATAACGCACAAATGCAAATAATATTTATTCACACAAATCACATGCTGGAGTCACTTCATATGTCAACGCAGAAATAACCAGAAATTCAATATATAGTTCCTTTCCTAAGTTATCACTTCTCAGATGGCGAAAGAATCCTACCACTGACCTACGGATTTATGAACCGATCTAATCTAATTAAAACGTATCACTCAAAACGATAGGTTTACGGAAACACAGAAATAATTAGTATCAATTGCTGTCAACTTCACGTAACGATTAGTAGCTAAATTTTAATGAATATTATGGTAAACAAATAACTCACTGCACATTATAAATATTACTAAACACTGTATGAGGATTATCAACTAATGCCTTAGATCGTACCTGGTTAACTGAGAGGTTACTATACTACGTTCACTGAACATAAACACAAGATTGTTCGAAGAAATATAAAAAATTCAGAATTGCAATTCATTACTCTTAACTTACATATGCACGCTTTTGGATATGATAATCTCATAAGGATCTGAACAGAATTACTGTTGAGTTGAAGGAACAAACAAATTTGAATGATCTATCTGGTGTACATTGAATCTGATCTATCTGGTGAAGCAGAACTGAAAGTTGCGTAGTCACATATAAATATCCATAATTTCTATAATAATTAATAAATTTTGTTGATATTTTCACAAATTATTCCCAGAACATTGTTATTTAATTTAGAAAAGTTTTGTCACAGTATTACTTACACGAAAGAAGTTCTAGTCCAAAATACTTCGTATAGAAAGAATCAATTTATCACTATTAATTATGTGACGTCATTACAGATGATTACTACATTATACAAAAGACGTTCTGAATAAATCTTGAAAATGCAAAATAATATTATAAAATATGACTTTTTATCGGAGAATAGTGGCCGGAGTTGAAACCAAGATTATTGAACCATGTCGAATAATATAAAATTTACTATCAACATCAAAACGGTACGCAAAAATAGTCGAACAGACATGTTGCTAATTTGATTAAGTAAAGAAAATATGCGGTAGCTGTCAAACATGGCTAACCGGGAATTTCGAATGGATTTGGAAACTGGAGACGAAAATAAGCATATGACTATTGAAATCCAACGAACCGATACTTGTAATGTAAGAATTCGGTTAATAGCGGCCCCATACTGAAATTTAGAACATACTGTACATTTTGATAAATAATCTCAAAACAAAAATAATGAATTTTACTGAAGTGAAAATGTCGAAATAACGATGCTGAAAAGTCCAGGTAGCTTTTATATCGGTTACAATTCTTCTTGATACGTTTTAATATATTTTTCCGGAACGGACGAAATGAATCGAAATCGAAAATTACACTAAATTTGGTGTTTATAATTACCAATCATAGACAGGGCTTAGGAGGTACAGATGACGGAAAGCCCATACGTCCATTCGTCTCGTCATTAAAATTGGAACTGAACTAACATGGCGTGGGAGAGCAGTTCTCCCAGCAAACGGAGAAGAAGGCTGATTCACACCAATCAGCAAAAAACAAGTCACGAAGCATTGACTAGGGTCCAATCAAAAACAAGCGTTAGATCCAAGTCATTGCTGCGTGACTAACGAAAACCTGGATGGATAACGATTAAAAAATCCAAAGCAAAATCAAAACGAAACACGCTCAAAGAGTCTAAAACCAACCAAAGAGAATGAGCTAAGGAGAACACACAGAAAGAAAACAAAACGGAGACTAAGAAAATAAAAGGGGAGAAAATAAATAAAAAAAATGGAACAGCAACTATACTGTTACAGAGATTAGCATTTTTTTTTGCTTTTGGCCTGGGGAAAATGGGGTAGGGGCTCAGGAGGACCGAGTAGTTACACCGTGTTTGATTCAAAATTAATTTATGGGGTCACTGAACTTCTAGTTAAGGCCTATCTGCTATGCGTCTGGTATTTCGACAAAAGTGGGTATATATAAATTTATGGTATATTTATGGTATATTAATATATAGGGGAGTCAATAGGAGGTAAGGGTGGTCAAAAGTCGGGGAAATATTCCTTCTGTAGGCAGAGCAACTGCCGACCGGTGGCTATCTCCAAAGGATGTTCGTCAGATCATCCAAAACATCACCGTGGATTGACCTTAGGACCATCCAGTACGTGCAGCTGCGCCGTATCTCAAAAGGTTATGGGATAGTTCGTGTATCTCCAGGTAACAAGATATTACGTATTGAAACGTAGTGCTTTTTTCAGTTTGAGATACAAGATCCCTTACAGTAATATATTGTTTTAGTCCATAACCGTGAAGTACAACTTGTACTTCTTGAGGGCTTGCAGAGAACTTTCGCCTCTCTCTTTCAAATTACTATTATCGTTTGTGATTGGCTAAAGTATTTCGCGCTCTTGTGTGCTAAAATCGGAAGCGGGGGATTCCGTTTACTTCGCTCTTATGCTCTTTTTAAAAATACGACTCTCGGTTATACGCGTTACCTAAGAACATTCAACTATTACGCTTTCTTCGTGACTAACAAGACCCTAACCACGCTTGTGCATACAGAGTGCACACAATGTGCATAGGATGTTGATGTTGTTGTTCAATGGTTAGTAAGCGCGAGCTTTGACTTATATACAAGGGTCACTCCATATATGTTTTTACAATACGCAGAAACTATTAGAGATAAAGCGTTGCCTTTTTTTCTCGTTACAGGTAAGACACCTAGAAGATTGAAGACACGAGGAACTTCATCGCTCGATTTCTGATTTTTGTGTGTGTGTGACATTTCTGATCGAAACTAAGGACATTCTGGTTGTTCTAATGGAGCTGTCACGCTAAGCGTTTCGAGCCATGATTTACTATGATTTTCGCGTTGCCCTGAGAGAAAAGAACTGTTACGAGAGGTTGAGATCAGCGTTTGGGGATACCGCTCCAGCATACACGACAGTATTTAGATGGTACAAGGACTTTCAAAGGGGTCGGACATCGTTGGAAGATGAAGCCTGTAAAGGAGGACCTCAGTGTTCAACAACACCGGATTTAGTAACTGCTGTGGAAGACATGGTTTCCAAGGATCTAAGATGTACCTATGAAATGAAAGAGGAAGCTCTAGGTATTGGATCCTCGTCAGTTCACACACTTTTACACGAACATATGCAGCTGAAAAAGGTAGTGTCTCGGTGGGTACCCCATCAGTTGTCGGACTCCCAAAAAGCAGAGAGGATGAGAATTGCTCGTGAAACATTAGGTATGTTAAACCGAGGTGGACACCAGATCATTTCTAAAATTGTTACAGGTTACCTACATACCATTTTATGACTGCCCACTCGCCAGGAAAGCCGTGTTTGGATCCATGAAGATGACCCGACACCAACAACTGTGAAAAAACAACGAGCAATGAAGAAAGTTATGCACGCTGTGTTCTTCCGTAGCACTGGTTTAGTCGCAACTAAAGACTGTTACAGCAAACTGGTACAGAACAGTGTGTTTACCCCAAGTTCTTGCATCCCTCAAAATCTGAGATTTATTCTTCCACCACGATAACGCCTCCTCTCACACTGCAAAGCAAACAATGGATTATCTCCAGGCTAAGCATGTCAAAATACTTCAGCATCCCCCCTATTCCCTTGATTTGACCATGTGTGACTTCTGGCTGTTCTTTAACCTTAAAAAGCATTTGCGGGGACGCCGTTTTGACTCAGAAGACTAAATTGAAGCATCAATTATGAACTTTTTCAATAGCATTCCAAGACAAGAGTGGCGCCGGGCTTTCGACTTGTGGCAGGAGAGATTACAGAAGTGCATTGGTGCTGCAGGGAATTACTTTGAACATATGTAAAAACGTTTTGTTCAAAAGACGTATAGTTCTCCCGTATTGCAAAACTTATGCAGTGGCCCTCGTAGGGGATGGCCACACACGTTAGAAACAATGATTGCTTACGCAAGTGGCTCAGAGAATTTTAAAAGTCGAGCCCTGATTGGAGGAGAAACTCCCCTCTGCAGCCTGCTCTGTTTCCAGATGCTTAGTACACAGAATCGCCCAAGAATTTCCCCGGTTTTTGCTGCTAACTATAAGAAAGAAAATCCTATATGAATACATAGAAATATAAAAAAAACGATTTCTTAAAAATTACAGGAATAAACATACACGAAATACACTGGTACATGATTACATCTTACACTAAATATTTCAATCTGGCCAGATCTTACCTGATATTATATATAAAAGTTACATAAAACAATATTTTAAAAAAGTTACATATTTATAGAAGCATACAAAGTAACAAGGCAGTGAAACAATTACAATTGTGTTGTGCAAGGGTGTGAAGATTATATTTTGACACATTGTGTGTCACTTGGAAGTTTGCCACGAATGCTTTTTCGATAACTTTTTCAACCTTTAATAGTTGTCCCTACTAATTTAGTACATTGCATTCTGATTTGCGTCTTTTATTTTTTATATATGTTTAGAAGTATTTTGGATCGGTTAAAATGTTATTTTCAGTACAAAATATTGTGGATCGAAGTATTCCAGCTGAAAGAAAGAATAATTACCATATAGTATGAAGACAAATATTTTTCTTCTGTTGCCCCAATGTTACCTTTAAAGGAACAACAGATATGTTTTATAAACGGAAGATATCTCCGTTTTGGTAAGAACACGTATTTCTTTAAATTTATAGTAATTGTAGGCTCTCCAATTGACTGTTACCAATTTTTAAGGTGGTATAGTTTTCTCCTGATCAGTTTAATTATACGATTTGTAAACCAGACCGGATATTTTGACTTAGATCTTTTTCGCTGTATACATTTATGAAAAATAGCATATAATATAATATAATAGTAGGGAGAATCAACAGCTTCATCGACAGTTAAGCTATTAGATACGCTTTCCCAATTAGCTGATTCAATGTTGCGATATAATTGCTCATAATTGACTTTGGAAAAGTTGTAATCCATTGTTTCTGATTTTGTATTGCACAAAAGGGGAAGACTTGCCCCTTTTAAAGCAAGTTAATTAGTGGTTCAGCGATGAAATCGTTTACGCTTAACACACGAAATATGAGCCTTCACTTTATCGTAATACGTGTTCACAAATTACATTTTCTGCCTTCACAATAAGCAAAATCAACAATTAATTACCATAAAATATATAAAATTAAAATCCTTATTGTTGTCTTCGTTCTTGTTGTTGTTCTGCTGATGCTCCCATACTCCTCCTTTATTCCTTATGGAAGAATCAATATCTTAATTAATTGTTCGATATTAGAATAAGAGTTTACATTCGTATCCGAAATAACTTCAGCAACGGATTTAAACATAGACCTATATCAAAATACATTAAATATAATATTTATATATTTACAATCAGTTTATAATATTTCGTGTCCATATTGGTAGTCAAAAGGCAGTGCTCTTCTGACAGGGGCCTTTCAGACTCACTTGCTTGAAACCAAACAAGACTGGGAAAGCGCTGAGAGGAGCTAACTGAAGACGTAAGGTGATCAGCTGTTTCGTGGAATTTCAGAAATTTCTACATTGTAGGGATACATGTGTGGCGGAGAAAGGAGATTTGATATAAAATTATAAATATCATAACATATGTCTCTCCATAACAATAAAAAAAAAAGATAAACTTTCCCATTGTTGGGGCGATAATACAGGTTCAACTGCACCAAGATTATGCCAGTGGCCCTTCTGGATTTACAGGGGTGCCAACTTATAAAATTATCTTGAAACTAACTGCAAAGGTTAAGAAACTAGATCATGATTGACCTTATTATTTTCGTTCTGAATAACTTTCTATCTCAATTTTCAATATAGAATATTATTAATAAAAAATAATAAATAAATATATTAGTTTTAAGAAGGCTATGGCTGTTTTTCAATTTAAAAAAATAGCTTAATTATTGCCATAAATGTTTGTTAAATTACAAACTAGGACACATTACTTTTAGTTGAACCCTCGTACATTTGAAACAAACTTTTCTATTTCAATGCAGGCTTCAACAAGTCTCCTATTATATTATGGATGCAATTTTCCGAAGGGAGAAAATACAAAGGATTTCTTTCTTCCATGAAACAAAAATGAAAAAAATAAAGCAACTACTGCCAAATACATATTTGAAATAAGATTTCTATAGCTTCAATCCATTACGCTTCTCGCTCGATAAATATTTTTTATAACATAGTTAAAGGGACATAACATCTGCTATCTGTATTGAAGATGTATATAATGGGATGAGTAAATGAATTGTAAAATATCTTGTAATTTGTGCGGAAGGCGCTATCTAGACTCCTTGCATGCTCGGAAATAGAGGGCTTATGCTTCTCTTCGACATCATCTCCTGATTTTTTACGAGCCATTTGGTTAGAAATCAACACCCGTGCGATGAGAAATATATTGCTTCTCTTTACTGTGAAGTGTTTCCAACCTTCCAAACCACATACGACCAACGATATAGTATGAAGGAAGACCTTGTAATCTTATGACTGGTGCCTTTCGCGGATGGAATAATGGTGTGTTAAGTTAATGAACACAAATAAATGAACCATTCATGTGATACTTCCTGCTTATTTCTTCTTTTAATCTTTCAGCAGAAGCTTAGTGTCAAACATATTATTTTTTCCCCAGGAAATACAAAATATTTAAAGAAAAAGATTGCATTTTAAGGAATTAAAACCAAAGGAAATACATAATAACTTTTATTTTTAGTAATGTTCACTAATAATGTTTAGTTTACAGCATTGGCGAATTTTGTAACTAAAGAAACTAGTTTTCTCTGCATATGATATTGTATGTCCGCAATTTTTCGATTGTTGAATGAAGTTACACTTGCAAACGGTAGGTAGCACTATGGTTTAGTAATATCCTGCTCCCTGATGAGGATAAGAGGAACACTTGTTTGGCTGTATCATACTATGTATAAAAGTGAATGATTGTATAGTTTGTTTTTTAAACAAAGGCTTTTAAACCGTTCAATTTGTCATGAATACTCCTGAATACCCTACAAACTCAACAGTAGGGGTTTCTATCTCCAAAGCAGTTCAGTTGTCAGTGTTGCCATCTTACTGTGAAATTAGTATTATTAAAAAAAAGCGTTTTATACAGTTCAATGTATCTGCATCAAACTTGGGATTATTATTCCTCGATACCTAAAAAAAAAGGTGTGCGGATTTCCAGAATGCCAAGTACACCAGTTTCCAGTGTTGCCACTTTATTATAAAATTCAAGTTTCGCAAATTTTTCTATACCGCTTAACGTACATACACAAAATTTCCCATGACCACTTCTCGATACCTTACAAATACGACTGTGGGATTCAACACACTCAAACGCCCAATTTTTCAATCTATTTACCATGAATGGACAGTGACTGATGAGTAAACGGACACTCATGAATTTTCAACTATTGAGTAAAACAGTTGATACATTTTAGCGACTTAATTGTTTATAAAACGTAAGATTTTCGAGTATTGCATTGCATTCAATTGTTAAATAGTGAGAACTGTCCGAAATCCTAAATCGCCTAATGAATTTTGTCTGTTTTGTTTCCAGATCCCCACATCACCTTTGATCATGGTTCTGGACTGAAGTTATTGTCAGAAAAGACGAACAAACTGTCAGCCTGTTGTACTTTTCTAGGCAATACAAACTCTATATTAGAAGAATTATTGTTTTAGGGAGTCTACAATATGAGAAATAGGTCTAGAAAGCTTCTGATACGCCTGTTCGTGGCTGGTCAGCGCGCAGCCGTCACTCAGGTAGACGTAGTTCCACCAAGCTCGGACAGATGGCGTTGGGGGAGGCTCAGGACCTATCGGTCTGTAACGCCGGTGGTTATTATTATATATTATATTACACTGTGAGAAACCACAGAAAATTACTTTATCGCTATTTGATTATCAAAAAAATTACAATAAATTATAGGAATATGCTTGGCAAATACGATTACGATATTGACACTGTGGGATCATAATTTGATAATTAATTAGTGCGACTTTTACGAATATGAGAGTTTTTGTCACTGTATAATGTTCAATTTCACTACTTATTAAACTGAAATTTCAATTTGCACTTTAGTGATTATGTAGTTTTAAAGCATTGTATCAGATCTATACATTAAGCGCGACATTTGCTTCCTACTGCCTTAATTATTCCTCTTATAGTTCTTAATGACAACCTCGATAGCAATTTCTCTGTTTATAGTAGGTTTTTATCTAGAAAGGATCTATTACTATACGCGTGTGAGTATGTCTTAAATTAATGCACATACAATTGCAATATTTAGCTTTGTTCAATAAGTTTTCTACCAAAACTGCACTGTGTGAATTTCTTATCTGGGCGGATGTGTATGACATTTTAATGTGAGCTAGGTTATTGTGAATATAACATTTGCAATATTCTATAAGATATTGAAAATATATGTGCAATTACATGATTTGCTTAAATATAATTACTTTGAGTTTTGGAAACGTCACATCTCGTAAAAACTGTGCGCTATACCACGATTTCATCGTTTTCTGACCTGTTGTCAATCAACCTACAGATTATCATAAATATTTTTGGGAAAAGTGAGAGCAATCGTGTTGCACCAATTACACGACCCTTTTCTCATTTAATAAAGTCAACCGAGATTCAATATGGTGGATTACAAGATAGTGACTATAATGGTAATTATCCAGATCGATAGGGCACAATACCCAGAAACAAATTATATGCACTTGTTTTATTTAATTTCCTTTGTTATTTTAAAAAGAAATGGGTATTTCTAGATTATTGCATCATTACTCCATACCTACATTACCTTGTCTCTCACAATAATACATTTATGACAAAACTGACTTCAGAGACGTATTTTCCATAGAATTCTAGTCCAGAATGACACATTACACGACCTCCCCCCTTTCGATTTGATTTTCACCATTTCTGATCACTCTCTCCATAGACGATCTAACTTTTATATCATCGCTATCTCACAAATCAATTGCGCTCGAGTGATCAAAGTACTGTTGCTCACATACTTTGATATTGTAATCATAACGGAAGAAAAAAATGATCTGCTTCATAAGTATGTTTATAAGGTATAAGTTAAAATTAGAGCCCATTATAGGTTTATCATTAGACATTAGAAAGTTCAGAAATTAAAGTTACGATAGTGCTTGAGAAATGGTCAGGAAAATAGGTGAGCCGTGCAGCTAGTATAAAGCATCAATGCTATATCGCATGTTTTCCTCTGCGAGCCACTAGGAATTGATGAAACAGAATCATGTCCTAGTGCAAAATATTATCAATTTCTTCCAAATTTATATAATTTTTATTGTTTACTAGGAGATGGATATTATTAAACCAACATTTCCGCAAATAAATGTTTCAGTGACGCAGGATGGTCTGCCAGAACCTATGCTTTTTCTGCGTGAAAATAATTATACAGGGTATCACATATGTTACTGTCTACTTCAATGAAGGACATACGTTATTGACAAAAGAAGTTATTGTGTAAAAGCACTCATGGACCCACTCTTATATATCAATGAATGAACTGAAGGAAGATCGTTAGAGTTTAATGTAACTCGAATGTCTAAGTTGTTTAGACTTGCTCGCATACGGCAGCAGCACTAGACTTCACCATAGTCGACATTCTACAGTCTATGCGGATATACCAGGTGTATGCATAAGTAGTTTCCGGTTTACCTAAGAGATGGCGCCAGCGAAAAGTACGCAGCGTATTCATTTGACACATACGTCATTTTGTTCGTCTGACATTAAACTACAAACACACACAAGTTGAGTCCGCCAAACACTAGCGTCTTTGTTTTATCGTTCAGTGATCATGTCGAAGTTTGTGCCTGAAAAAGAACATTTGCGGCACGCATTGCTTTCCTTATTTAATCAAAAGAAAAAGGCTGTTGAAAGTCAGCGTGTGCTGGTAGAAACATATGGTGAACACGCTCCATCGATTAGAACATGAGAGACATGGTTTCGACAATTTAAAAGTGGTGATTTCAATGTGAAAGACAGTGCGTGCTCTGGTAGACCACAAAAGTGCGAAAACGATCAATTGCAGGTGTTATTGGAGGATGACCCAACTCAAACTCAACAGCAATTTTCAAAAGCATTAAATGTGTCACAAGAAACAATCAGCAGACATTTACGAGTAATGGGGAAGATCAATAAACTGGGTAAATGGGTCCCACACGATTTGAATGAACGTCAAACGGAAAATCGCAAAGTCACTTGTGAAATGCTGCTTCAACGCCACGAAAGAAAATCCTATTTGTATCGAATTGTGACAGGTGACAAAAAATGGATTTATTTTGAAAACCCGAAGCGGAAAAAATCGTGGCTTTCACCTGGCGAAACCGGTCCTTCAACACCAAGGCCAAATCGCTTCGGCAAGAAGACCATGCTTTGTGTCTGGTGGGACCAGAGCGGTATTGTGTATTATGAACTCTTGAAGCCCGGCGAAACCGTTAATGCACAACGCTATCGCCAACAAATGATTAATTTAAATCACGCATTGATCAAAAGACGACCGGAATGGGCTCGAAGACATGGCAAAGTGATTGTGTTACACGACAATGCGCCGTCTCACACAGCAAAACCAGTGAAAGACACCTTTAAATCGCTTGGATGGGACATCCTTCCGCACCCGCCGTACCCCTCAGACCTGGCGCCATCTGACTATCACCTCTTCGCATCAATGGGGCACGCGCTCGCAAAGCAGCATTTCAGCAATTTCGAAGACGTTGGAAAATGGCCCGACAAATGGTTTGCCGCAAAAGACAAGCAGTTTTTCTGGCATGGTATGCATCAATTACCTGGAAGATGGGCGAAATGTGTAGAAGCCGAAGGCCAATATTTCGAATAAAACAAAATTAATTTCCCTTGAAAATTAAGTGTTTTCTTTACCACAAAACCCGGCAAAAACTTATGCATACACCTGGTAGATGCGAAAGAGGATTTTTTTTTCGCAAATGTCTTTGTGTATTGTAAATATTGGAATTAACAGAAAAATTACACTGCAGAATTGCAGGGTGGGGTAATGGATAGCATACTTAGTCGGCAACTGACAGATCCGCTTTAGAAATGCCGGTCACAACGGCTGTCAATTTTTCTGTGTTCATTTCGACATGAAACAAAGGATTCAACTGTTCTTAATCAAGTGCCATTTTCATTATACTTTTATTAATTTGGTGGAAAGGAACAATAAAAATGTAAAGATTCACCCAATTTACCTTTTAAAAACCAAAAATTGAAAGGAAAGAACGCAACTTTTTGACAATGTTTCTCCTTCTTCTGCTACCTACAGTTCTCCTAATTTTTTCAGTTAAAATGTCCTCTTCTGTACATAAATAATGTATTAGCAAAGTTAGGGGAAATATATTCAATTGGCTACACTGTAATCATACCACCAGTGGCGTCCCACGCATGAATTACTGAGTTTACCGGAAGAAGATAAAAAATAAATAATAATAATAAAAAGAATCATCTTCCGTCCTCCTCTCGGGTCGCCTACCATTGACATGTTTACTGCCTTATAGAAAGAACAGTAGCAAACTTTTTGGTACCACCAGTACATTTATATACACATAAGGAAGGAGGGGGGGGGGGACATGTCATGTTTCCTTTTTCGTCGTAATTTCTTTGTGGAGCGTGTCAAGGAAGATGAAGCGTTTGCTTAATCCTGAAACATGGGGTTTTTCTGGATTATGTTTAACATTACCTCTCTTGCTTCATTTCATTTTTCTTCTCAATGGGGGAAAGGGTAATGTGTTTCAGAAGAAAATGTGTCTCTGAATTTCACAACATATATCAGCTTATCCTCACGTTCTATTTTCGAAAACAAACTACGGTCCATATACTAAGAAAAAAGATAAGCGTTAGTTCATGTAAAGTTAGCGCAGATCTTTTTTAAAGTTACATGAAATAATCCAGGGTCTCTTAAACTTTCTCATGTTTCTCTTTTATCATAGAAAATCTTCCGCGATACTCTTAATAACTTTCCCTTAATATCAAAGCAATGGATAATAATTAACTAACTAACTCGCAAGTTCATCGCCGCAGTAACAAACTTTCGCCATTGGATTCTGCCCTGGGCAACATCAAGCCAGTTTTCATCACGAACACCTACTTCTCGAAGATCTCTTCTAATATTGTTCTCCCAGCGACGTCTTGGTCTTCCCAATAGTCCTCTTCCATCCGGCCTTCCGACCAGGATAGAATCATAGATCTCATAATAAGCTTATTATGAGATCTATGATAGAATATAATCTTCGTTTTTCCCCCATCCGAGCCGCATGGCTTGCCCACCTTAGTCGTCGCGATTTCATTATTTTTACAACATCTGGTGAATCGTACAGTCCGCGGAGTTCTTCATTATGCAGTCTCATCCACTCTCCAGTAATCTCGTCGAGTTTCGGCCCGTATATCTTTCTCAAAACCTTATTTTCAAACACACGTAATTTATGTTCATCTGCTAGGGTCGTACTCCAACTTTCGCAATCGTAAAGTGTTACTGGCAGAATAACCGTTCTGTATATTTTCAATTTCAGTTTCCTTGACATTAATCGCGATGTTAGAAGTTTTTGGACTGCCGATACTAAGCGACTTTTTAATTCTTCCATGACCTAATTTTTTCTTGTTACGTATGCTCACAAGTATTTAAATTTGTTTACTTTCTCTATGACCTCATCCCTAATTCTTATGTTTTTATTTCCTTCATTCCCTGTGTTTTGGCTTGTTATTATGTATTTTGTTTTATCTATGTTTACCTGTAGACCTATCTCATCGCACGCTTCTTCTAAGACATCGGTGTTGCTTTGTAGTGCATCTATATCGTCCTCTGTTAAATCTACATCATCCACGTATACGAACAGTTGATTCAAACCAGGATAATGAGAGGTATGTGCACACATTTTGGAAATAGCAACTCGCTTTTCTTCTTTGACGTTCAATTGGCATAGCCAAGTCATTAGGAGCAGAACCTCCGCGCCTCCACAACTACACAATGACGATTCATCAGGGCATCGCGACGCACAGGTTTAGAACCAATGGCAGTGACTTGGTTTAGTAATTACGCTGGTAGGAAAGGTTGGGTAAAACGTGGTGGTGAAGTACGTGAAGTATAAACAGCAGCGCCAAACGGTGGGGAGTTGCCGGCTTGGTGTATTGGTTACAGCATCGAATAGTTGGCCGGGCAATCCGGGTTCGATTCCCTACGACCTGGCGACTTTTTAACTTCTTTTTCTAGAGAACTTAATTTTTTCTTTGTGATTCTAATTGATTGAATCCTTTTACATTTTTTTAAACGTTTTACAGACTTTACGGAAGCCAGTCGTTTCAATTGTTAGATTAAAACCTGAAGACAAATTTTTCATTACTTTTTAGATTGTGATGTGAATCTACCAATCATTTCATCGTACGAAAATTAGTCTATTAAGAAATCTAATTAATGTGCAAAAACAGAAAGTAGCCTCTATAAGCAAAATGTTACGGAAATCGAAAGAGAGAGAGAGAGAGAGGTGAAATTGTATTTTTGCATCGTGAAATGTTTGGTTTCATAAACACAAAATATTAAAAAAAAAATAACCGTTTAGTTGAGCACTGCAGGTCAACTGCCCTTCAAAAGTTAAAGGACTGAAAAACAAAATGATGCAGGTGCACTAAGGAAAATGACAAAAGTCCTTCCAATTTTAAATTGTATTTTGGGTTCAATTCTCAGCTTCATCATACGGATACTTTTACACAGAAACAGAAATACTAAGATAACATGGCCCCTCCAAGAACGCCAAGTGAGTGAGCCGCCATCCACTGGCTACTGCGACTCTCCTACATGCAGTCATGCAACTACAGGCTATGGCGCGGGTGTGGATGCTACGGTTTCTATCTTGACGAAGACATTTACCGCGTATCGGTTCGTGTATAAGAGAAGAAAGAAGGTGAAACAAGAAGACAGGATAGCGCGAGAAGAGTTTCCTTGAAAAAGGGGGGAAACCGGAACATACATTGCTGTATATTCCGTAAAAACCCCGTAATCGGTTCTAACTACTCATTTATTTACCTAACCACGCATGCTCGAAGGGTGGGAAAACCCAGGTAAAGTCTGTAATGAACTTATCTGTTATGCATCTATTTTAGCAAGTGTTGCTATTACATGCAAGTCGACCGCTCACGCGCGTGTGCGCGAGTCTGGAGAAGCTGCTCAGCACCGTTGAATTGCTGGAACGATTCCTGCTAAGAACAGTTAATTACACAGAAGAAGGTCCTGTTGGAGTGCCTGAAAAAGAATTGTGAGGGCTGAATTAGTAATACTGGGAATATGATGTTATAGTTTTACACATTCTACATTGATATGTCTTTATAGAAAACATGGATATTTTGTGTCACGTATCTTTCGTGTAGAGTTTGTTCTACAAAATGTCCCATCTTTCTACACTTCAACATCCTCAACAGTTGACTGGTGAAAACCATTGAGTTAGAAAATACTCCACTAGAAAAAGTCTGGCGAGAACACTCTTGAATGGCAAACTCAACGGGATTATCAGCTGTTAAACAATGCTGTTTAGCATTTTGAATTATTGTTGTTTGAATTTGAAAAGAAAATGCAGGTCTCCTGTGCAGCTTATGGTTATACTGAGAGGTTTAAAAAAACAAAGTAATACTGTATATAGGTTCAGTACTAATGACAACAGGATTAAAAATTGTTTGCCTCCTGCTAATGCCATTAAAAAAAATCACTATGTAATGAAACACTAGTCTATGGGGAGCTGGATTAATAATAACTTAGTATGAAAAGGATAATTACTGATAGAGGTTACTTTAATTTAATACACTTGTTGGATGTAACAAACTATAGTTTTTTTTGTGTGTGTGTGTGTGTTACATATAGTAACCCTTTCTTTGACAGTCAAAATTTGGAACTGGTCTAACCTTACATCCTCTCCTCTATTTGTGGGTTGTTTGAGAATCATCCAAAAGAAAAGTTTGTGAACTGAAAGCATAAATGAGCGGAGGAATAACTGTGAACTGAGAATACATTGTGTCAAAGACCAGATTTGCAACACCATAGTCACATGCTTTACATATAACAAAATCATCAACACGTTTAACGTCACATTAAATATATACTTGGGAAGCGAAAAATCGTTTACAATCAAATTAAACATGAAAAACAATTAAATTTACATCCTACATCAAAGTTACCTTGACGCATTAACAAAGGTGCGAATCTGCTAGAATTACTGTCCATTAATGAATGTTGTTCATGCATTATGCGTAGATGTCGAGTAGGAATATCGTTGAAGCTTTGTCACAAGTTTGATACCATTTTAAGTATAGTCCTTGTGCCAGAAGCCAAAAAACGACAAATTGGTATAGAATGGGGGACCAGATGAAACTTTCAGAACTTGTACACTGACATGTATAGAGCACGAAAATACGTGATAGATATTCCAAAAAGGTAGCTATCCAAGATGGCGGCCATTAAAAATGGCGGACGACGCTATTTATTAAAATCAACATATTTCGGCTACGAGTTATCCGATTTCGATCATTCCTTTTCTAGATGAAAGACATTTCTATTGGCTACATCTATGTTTATTAGCAATATTTTCGTAAATCTAATAGTTTTTCAGTTAAAGTTTCATTTTAGCCTAAAATAATATCTTATTTAATATTTAACTTTGATAAACCTATGTCCTTACACAAAATATAGCATGTAACTTAGGCTTTAATTAAAAAAAAAAAGATCAATTAAATCCGACAAGTATAACCAGAGATATGCACAATTGCTTGAAAAATTCTGCAATGTGAGGTAACATTACAGAGGCACTAATGCATGTAGAAGCTACATGATGATTTGGTATAAAATGCAGGGAACAAATGAAACTTTCAGCTCTTGAACATTTGTCTATAAAGAGCACGAATATGGGTGATAGACATCATAAAACGGTAGTTATTCAAAATGGCGGCCATTCAAAATGGTGGCTATCGCCAATTCTCAATGTTACGAGATTTCGATGGTTCCTTTTTTTTAAATGAAAGTTCATTTCTTTGCCTTCAATTTTTATTAAGAGCAATATTTTCCTAAATATAATAGAGATTTTTTGTTAAATTTAAAAATGAGCATTTTAACCTAAATTATTTTATTTAACATTTACTTAAGTATATTTAGTTTTGGTTTATTAAGTGAAATTAAAAAATAACAAAAAAATCTTTATTATTTTCTTATTTAAATTCTTATTAGGAAACGATATTTTTTAGATAAATAAATTGGATTTTGTGGTGGATTAACACCGTATGCGTGGCTTTTCTCGGGCTTCTTCCGTTTCCTCCCAGTTTCTTTATCCCACCAATTCATCTCATCATCCATCCTGTCTGACCGAAAGTTGCCTAAAGGTCTTAAAATTAATTTCAAAAGACGCTTCTTTTAATATATACTTATATTTGAGGAAAAGGGCAATCATATCCGATAATCTGGACCTTAGAAATCACTACTAATAAAAAGTTTAGTTTTCTGTACTGTACAAACAGGTTAA
Source organism: Lepisma saccharinum (assembly GCA_022664845.1). Lineage (NCBI taxonomy): Eukaryota > Metazoa > Arthropoda > Insecta > Zygentoma > Lepismatidae > Lepisma > Lepisma saccharinum. The sequence continues at coordinate 40,249 of JAGDQP010005348.1, forward strand.
AGCAAGTACATGCTTGTGATAGGGGTTAGAAACTAACTGAAAGTACTTTATATTGGCCAAAGTGTCTCATAAATTTATTAAGAAGTAGCACCAGCTGTAATAAGATTCCATTCAGGTCAGGCTGTGACAGTGTAAATGTATTTGCATGACAAAGAAAGATTAAAAGGTTTACTGGAACAGCATAATATTTAAAAGCATAGGAATCGAGTGAACTGTTCCAGATGAGTTATTCAAGACACTTGGAAATTTACTTGTGACATGTAGAAGACTATTCCAAGAAAATATAAATCGGAAGTGCCAATGAGCTGCGATGAAATTATTTACATCCAAAGGCGGGTGAAGTCGATTGCTCCTAACTACCATCATGCAAGGATACATTGGAACGCGCAAATTTCCAGATAGAGATTTAGATACGAAGACTTGGAAAATACTCTTAAGTATACCAGAGGCTGAAGAGTATGAATGGAGAAAGGACAGCGAAGGAAAGCTATGCATAAATTTGATCGCCGGAGCATTTGCACCAGAAACTGTTGTACGTGCCACCCTGCTTTGCAGTTGTTACAGAAATATGCAGTAATTGCTTTGGTTAAGATTATTAATTAGCGTATTATTGCTCTTTTCTTCAAATAAAAGTGTCTTTTGCAAAAGCATTCATTGATCTAACATAGTAGTTTTCTAACATTTTTTAGAAAATATTATGCAAATTTAAATAAGAAAATATTATGCATAAATTTTTTCCCTCCTTTTTTGAAAAGAAATTTTCGCCTAAACCTAAAATCTGCCTCAGCCAAAAATGTAATAAAAACGATTTCGGTTAAAATTCACATTTTTATAACTAAAAAAATATTAGATTTATGAAGATATTGCTCATTGAACTCAAAGAAATTATCTTTCATTTTAAAAAGGAACCATCGAAATCTGATAACTTAGAGACGAGATATGCGATGCGGATATATGTACCATTGAAAATTGGCGATAGCCACCATTTAGAATGGCCGCCATCTTGGATAGCTACATCTGGAATGCCTATCACATATTTTCGTGCTCTATACGTGCCAGTGTACAAATTCGGAAAGTTTCATCTGGTGCCCCTGTTTTATACCAAATCATCAAGTAGCTTCTACACGCATTAGTGCCTCCATAATGCTAACTCGTACTGCAGAAATTTTCAAACAATTGTCCATAACTCTGGTTATACTTGTCGGATTTAATTGATCTTTTTTTAAATTAAAACCTAAGTTACACGCTATATTTTGTGTAAGGACATAGCTTTATCTAAAACAAGTCGTTTTAAAGTTAAATATTAAATAACAAATTATTTTAGGCTAAAATGAAACATTTTTACATTTAACTGAAAAACTATTAGATTTACGAAAATATTGCTAATAAACATAAATGTAGCCAATAGAAATATCTTTCATTTAGAAAAGGAATGATCGAAATCGGATAACTCAGAGCAGAGATATGTTGATTTTAATAAATAGCGTCGGCCGCCATTTTGGATAGCTACCATTTTGGAATGTCTATCACTTTTTTTTCGTACTCTATACATGCCAGTGTACAAGTGATGAATGTTTCATCTGGTCCCCCCATTTTATACCAACAACTTGTCTGGCACAAGGACTAATTACGGGTAAATAGATAACAGTTATGTAATAAAACAACCTAATATTTATTTGTAAATGTAACAACTAAACATAATTACGCAATAATCTACAGTATTACATAATGAATACACGATACTGTTACGTAGAAATGTTGGAATTTTAATTGACGTTTTTTAAAATCTAAAGAATATGTAAAACTACAGAGCGAGGTTCCTTATATTTTCTGAACAAAAGGAAGAATGTTTGAAAGAATGTTTTTTTTTATTTGAGTTCAACTTCGATGAACAATGATTCTTTGTTTCCTTGAACGATGTCTGCTGTTTCATCGAACTTTCTTAATATTCCCCCACATGATTTATCCTTGATCTCTGATGTCAATGAGGGCACGAGTGTTGATTCTGCGGCATCTTCGGGAACCACAACGTTGACTTCATCGGATAATGTATTCTCCTCTAGTGTTTATGCCTTGTTGCCGAGGAGTTCAAATGAGGCTTCTTGCCCTCATTGCGGCAAATGTTTTGCAAGTTCAAGAGGACTCTCTATTCACGTTGGCAAAACTCATCAGGATTCTAGTAGAACGAGTGTCTCATTCTCTACTGCTTCTGTTCTCCTTCCGGCATCGTCTTCCAGTCTAGTCCATAGCAATCCCAATGTGATCAAGTCCTCGCTATCTGGAACTAAGAAGCTGTTTAGTAAATTAAAGTCTTCTATTCCTCTTCTTCGTCGAGTCCCCAGAGGTGCACGTTCTGCAGTGGCGGAAGCTCTCCATGCAGTGATTAGTCAAGCGGTCAGAACAAACGATGTAAACACCTGGATGGACATTTTCTTCTTTCCTTATGCTGTTCTGCGCGTACCGCAACAGTCTGATCATGTGACTAATCTCACTACTTGGGTTAAGCAAGGAGTTCGTTGTTGGCTCGACAATCATCGTGATGCCATTCCTTGCCCTTCGACAAAACGACGGAAAACGAGCTCATCTACTGATTCCTTCAACATTAAGATGGTTGAAAACAAGATTGTTGATGGAGATATCCGTGGTGCGGTTCGCTTACTTACCTCCGACGACATAGTAGTTACACCAGACGCCAATATCTTGAAAGATTTAAAGAAAAAACATCCACCTCCATCTAATTCTTTCATTTTGCCGGATCCTCCTCCTTCTGCTTCCATAATGTCTCGAGTGTCTGCCTCCGAACTCTTGAAAGCTATGAACTCTTTCCCTTCTGGATCCGCAGGTGGATTGGATGGTCTTCGTCCTTCGATTGTTAAAGCTCTTTTGATGTGTAATGATGTTGGCTTAAAAGATCAACTCATTACTTTTTTATGCGATTTTATTTCTATTATCTCTTCTGGGGAAGTACCTATGGATGTTCGTCCAATTTTCTTTGGCGCCACCTGGATCGCCTTAAGAAAGAAGTGTGGAGGAATTCGTCCCATTGCGATCGGTAATGTGTGGCGTTGTTTGACAGCAAAAATTATATGTTTTCGAATTCGTGATTCCGTTAATACTTTTCTATCCCCTCACCAATTAGGAGTATGTGTTCCTTACGGTGCCGAGGCTGCTGTCCATGCCGCTCGTATTTACTTTTCATCTCATCATCCTCGTCCAAAAGCCGTCGTAAAGCTTGATTTTCGCAATGCCTTCAACGAATTAAATCGCGATGCCATGTTAAAGGTGATTCAAAAAGATTTCCTGTTGATTTATCATTATGTTTTTCAGTGTTATTCTCAACCTAGTGATCTCTTTCTGGGTGATGACATTATTTTATCTCAACTTGGAGTCCAACAGGGTGATCCCCTCGTCCTGCTCGTTTTGCAATTACACTACAATCTATTGTCAATTCTATAACAACCGAATTAAACTTATGGTATTTAGATGATGGCACTATCGCGGACGATCCAGACCTAGTTCTTTCTACCTTACTTAACATTCGGGATGCATCTTCAGAAATTGGCTTACATCTGAATTTTTCGAAGTGTGAAGTTAGTTTTCTAAATGTTCCGCAAGACCAGAACGATGCTCTTTATTCAATATTCATGGACTTGGCTCCTGGAATACGATTTATGACTTCTGATTCAGTATATCTACTTGGCTCCGCCATCTCTACCGAGGCCCTACGCAGTCTACTGATTGAGAAGATTTCTAAGCTTGAATTTTTCTTTTCCCGCTTATCTTCGATTTCAGCACATTCAGCATTCTATCTACTTCGTGCTTCCTTTTCCATCCCCCGATTAATGTACTTTTTACGTTGTTCTCCTTCTTGGCGGGAAGAGTCCTTGTTACAGAGTTACGATTGTGTTTTACAGGCAGGCCTCGAATCGATCCTTAATTGTTCTTTGAGTGGTAAGGCTTGGTTACAGGCTACCCTACCCGTTCGGTCAGGTGGACTTGGCATTCGTCGGGCCATGGATTTGGCGATTCCGTCCTTTTTAGCGTCTTTCCATGGCTCTCGTCGTCTCGTTGAGTCTATCCTTCCACTGAGCCTTTGCCTCGACCCGGACGCCTCTATTCAAGATTGTTCATCAAAATGGTCTACGTTAAGTGGATTAAATTCTCCTCTTTTGGATGTCAATAGCTCTCAGTCTTCTTGGGACGATCCTATCATCAAACGTACACAATCCCAGTTACTACAATCCGCTACTTGTCTTGAAGATAAAGCCAGGCTACTAGCAGCGTATTCACCTGAGTCCGGTGCTTGGCTCAAAGCTTTGCCTTCTCCTCCTCTTGGCCTACATCTTTCGAATGAAAGCTTCCGGGTTGCTGTTGCCTTACGTTTAGGAGCAGACGTCTGTGTAGCTCATCGTTGTCCAACCTGTGGAGCATTCGTGGATCAACGGGGCCTTCACGGTCTCTCCTGTATCAGGAGTGCTGGTAGACACATGCGTCATTCTAGTGTCAATGATGTCATCCTCATCATCCTGATACTTTCGCCATTTCAAATGTTACTCATTCTTCTTTGAAAGCGGGTGGTGCTGCTATTCGTAGAGAGGCCGATAAAAATCGAAAATACTCTAATCTACTTGCACAGTATATTTTTGTTGCGATCGCAATTGAGTCAAGTGGTACTTGGGGCACGGCAGGCCTTAATTTTATTAAAGAAGTTGGTCGGCGAATACAGATCGTTTCAGGCGATGCTCGACCTTCCTAATCCAGCGCCTCAGTATCGCAATTCAGCGAGGGAATGTATCTTCTATTCTTGGTACGTTGCCTCCTGGGAAGGCATTAAATGAGATTTTCTTGCTTTAAATATGTTTTTTTTCTTTTAGATTTTGTTTAAATTCAATTGTTATTTTATTCTGATTGTTGGAAAGAAAATATTATTGTTTTACATTGTAGTAACTTGAATGTTAGTTTATAAAATGAAGAATTTATAACGATTTTAATTTACTTTTATAGTTAATAGTACTCGGTACTCCAATGTATGCTATAATTTGTACTATAGTTACATTTTCTTAATTTTTCTTAATATAAATTTCGAACTTAGCTCAACTATGCGACAAAAGTTTTATACTAATGATTCTTAGTACATGTAATTAACCACACAATAACAATAATAACAATATAGTTAAACTTGATATTTTATGTGTATCCTGTGACATCTGGTGCATGCTACGATATTTACACATCACTTTTATGACCAATTGATAACACTGCTATCACAATTAATTCGAATGAGCTAAATTTATTTTTAAAGGATTTTGAAATTCACTAATTACGTTGTAAATAGGAAAATAATTATGTTCTTTCAGTAGAAAAAGTAAAAATTTCCAACTAGACTATTTTCCATTATAAACTATTAATGCCTAGTGAAACGCAATTTATGTAATATATTTTATTTATTTATTTAGTAACAACACAACCGGCTTGGTGCCCAATTACAGTGTTGCACACATATGATGCATTATAAATCATTAATCGTAGTTACATTAGCACAAATAAGTTCATTTATATAAAGATTTTTAGGTAGATTTCGAAGAAAAATATACCTATTGAGATCGATACGATATGAAAGTATATATATATATATATTAACACGCTAGCGGCCATAATTTCGAAGATATTTGAACCAAATTTTTATATGTTGTTTCTAGGCTTAATAGCTCGGTTAAGTTCGTTAATGAGCAAAATCGGTCGCCATCTTGGATCCAAAATGGCTGCCGAACCCATTGTTGTATAGAATACACAGCCTAAACCGCTGGGGCTATTGAAATCAAATTTGGCATAAAGGTACAACATCACTTTTTGATTACGAAAATGTTACCTAATGAGTTCAAAGACGCCATCTTGGATCCAAAATGGCGGAAGTAAGAAATCTATTTTCCATATCGTTTGAGCTAGAGATACGAAATTTGACATAAAGGTGTATTGTCACTAGAAGTTCAAGAAAATATTACGAAATGTTGAAGAAGTCGCCATCTTGGATTCAAAATGTCCGCTGAACCCATTGTTGTATAGAATACACAGCCTAAACGGCTGCAGCTAGAAATATCAAATTAGGTAACTCTATACATTATCATTTGTACGTTACTAAAATATTACATGATGTATTAAAAGACGCCATCTTGGATCCAAAATGGCGGACCTTAAAAACATTTTCCACACCGTTTGAGCTAGAGATACGAAATTTGGCATAAAGGTGCATTATGACGAGTAGTTTAGGGAAATATTACAACATTTGGGAAAAGTCGCCATCTTGGATCAAAAATGACCGCCCAAAATCCCATTTTGCACACCGTTTAAGATGAATAAATGAAATTTTACTTGAAGTTTGTACCATCACAAGTAGGTCACGACAATAGAAGAAAACTTTCAAAAAGTCGTCAACTTGGATCCAAAATGGCCGCCCCAAAAACCCAATTTCCAAATCATTGAAGGAAGAGAAACGAAATTTTCTTTGAATGTGTATGACCAAGAGTAGGTTACAATAAATGGGGCAAACCTTCCTTTTGGGGGCGCACCCCCCGTGGGAGGGTACAGATGGATACCATGGTGCTGCAGTGAGATTTTGGTTATGATAAAGGAGGCGCATCCTCTCAAAAGCACTGAAGTTGGGGGGCAGCGCTCCAAGCGAAACAAAGCGAGTATATATATATATATATATATATATATATATATATATATATATATATATATATATATATATATATATATATATATATATGTCTTGTGAGGTATCATTGAACAGCTCTTGATGAATAATCTACAAAACAATAAAGAGTTTCACGATAGCTCTCCTATAAGGCGATATTTGAATTTTTGAAAATAAAAAAAACTTCGAGATCTACCTCAGCCTGTAGGCCTACCGAAAGGGATTTTTAAATCTGATTTCTGACATTTCAAACATATCAAGAACAAAGAGATTTTGTTACTTTTTCATTATAGGAACACTCATTCTCCATAGAAATGATTTGCTATATTTGATTTCGCCTTTGCAGAGAAAAATGTTTCAGTGTTCCCTATTCTGGTTTCCCCTATTTGGAACCAGAAAAAAATAACTTAGAAAGTAACTCTGGATTGTAAATTATATTGTTTAATAATTTTTATGTAAAAATAACAAATCAAATAGTTTTCGTCTGTCTTCTAATATTTGGAAGTCTAATACTAAATCCGTGTAAGGTACTTGCTCTGGATAGTAACCAGTTTTCCTGCACTCATTTTCAAAAATTTAAATTATGTTTTCAAACAGCTGAGAATGTTTCGAGGTATTTGGAGTTCAGATAACACAAGAATATTCTAATTTCAACTCACATGCGAAAAATAAAACTTTAATAACGTTGATTCATTACGGAAATCTTGCCCAATTCTACAAAATAAAACAAGGATTTGGGTCTCGTTTACTTTTGAGTGTAACTGGAGATCATTGGCAAATAAGAGAAGTTATATAGGCCCCTAGTTTTAATACAAGATGGAAAAACATTAATGACAAAAAGAAATAACAGTGGTCCCAGATGAGATCCTTGAGGGATTCCCGATAGAGTATTATTTTTTTCTGTGTTGCATTCTTTGTACATAACATCTTGTTTCCGATTGTGAAAGTTAAAAAGAAGGTATTTTATAACTTGGCTGGTAAAATTTAGAGATGCTAGTTTCTGTAACAGAACGTCGTGACTTACAACGTCAAAGACCTTGTTGAAGTCCGTGTAGACAACATTTACTTGACCGCCTCTATGATAGATCGTGATGACTGCAATGCCAGGAATCGGTCACGGTGCCAGATGTTCACATCAATGAATGACTTGTACTGCCTGAAGAAGTGCACATCCAATGGTCGAATCTTTCCTGTACATGCCTTCTTACTTGATAAAGCCTTGATTCTTGAATTATCATTGACGGTATCAAAGGAGTTAGTCTCGAAATATCTTCTGCTCTATTCCAGTTATTGCCTATATTCAGGTTAGCAGAAAGAGACGTCAAGGAAATGCCTAGACGCGGTATTTCCTATGGTCACTTTACAGACCCATAACTCCCGAACCCATTGCTGACTGATGCTGGGAATCCATATGCATCTTAATTAGGACTGGCTCTTTCAGGATATGTGTCGCATTACGCCATTTCGGATTCAACGTGTTACTTGTTAGTAGGCCAATGTTGGGCTCTGCCCTATACTTTTCCAATGCTTGCTCGCCTAGATACGTCATCTGTCCTACATGTGACGATCGTTGGCCACACCTGCGTATTCACCTCATAGAAATTAAATCCTAATATATAAATTTCATCATGTACGGTATGATACAAGACGAATCAAAGTTAACAATTCTTAAGGAAGTGGCGGAGTACTCAAGTACTATAGATCAATAAAACTGCAAGAAAAGACACAATCCCCTTAATATGTTAAAACAGACTTCTCGAAAGTTACCACACTTCCTCTCTCAACTCTTCTCAAGACGTTCAATAGCTCATTTTCTACAAGTTACAAGTAAACTGTCGTATCTGTAATCACTAAAACTAACAAAAGTCCACTCTTATTACAAAATTATCGTCCAACAAATTTTCTCTTCCACTTGAGGAAATTATTCGAAATCATCTTGCAATGACTCTTTACCGTATCAAACCAACTCAATTTAAATATATGCATAGAAGGAATTAAGAGATAGATAGATATAGGTCAACCGACATGGACGACGGGCATATCACCCACGAAGCATTCAAATTCCAGCACCAACGGAAAACCTTGTCACTCGTTAAAGAGCACAGAGTAACACAAAGTTTAATTTGCCGTATCGCCGAACAAGATCTGGGTGTTAGAATCACCAACAGCGAATGGGACGCAAGCTAACATCGAAGCTCATTCAGGAACGATTTACTTTTGAATGTAATTCGCACGAACAGTATCTAGCATGTGGCAGATAATTGTGTGGGAGACTGGTTAGCATGGATGAAGCCTGGATGTACCTTGACGATATAAATGAGCCTAACTACGACCATATTCTAATCTCTACAGGATTGAGAAGAGACACTTTGCAGCAGACACTTTTCCAAGAGATTTATTGCAAGTTGGTGGTTTTCGTTTCGCTGATTTATTGTCAAACAATCTTCAACAGAGTAAATGCAGACTATTTTCATATCGGGCTCTTTATATGCCTCTCTTACCTGGTTTCCAACGTCTGGATTCATATTGACAAGATATCCGAACATATGGCTTGACTTGTGTGGTATAATACCAACGCAAGGCGATTGGGACTTGCGTATCTATCCTTCCCATTTTGTCAATTCCTTTCAAGTCTCCTCCTTCCAAAATGGAAATCTGCAGCTTTCGTTTGCTTAAAAGAGGACTTGGTCGAAGACTACTAACATAATAAAGGAACTTTTGAAAGCGTCTGGCACTATGGTAAAACTTCCCTTCATCAGCTTCATACAACACCCTTACAATGGAAATTGCGCTGCAGGGCTTTATTTAAAGTTTGTGGCCATCACTTGAATCACACGAATTGATCGTGGTAAGACCTGTCATTAACAGGTATGTAGTTGAACGTCTATCAACCTTGAAGAATCAACTCTCGACGTAAAATCGTTCCATTTAAGTGACTTATAAACGATTCGCGTTTATGATCTTGGCTGCTGTAAGCTACACAGTATCGATTCATATAAAACTTTTTTCCTTAATAAAAGAATGTAATGAGGAAGACATCAGATTTGAACTTTTCCAGTAATCGTCTGTGCTGACTGAGAGAAACATTGAAAAATGCCAATTATGGTCGCCAGCACCAAAGTTTAAAACTACAAGTTAAGAGACGAGTGAGCTACCATTGAGAAACCATGTTCAGTATTCTCAAGTGTTTGTTAATCATTCTCAAGTCGAATATTCTTGACTCATTCTGACGAAATTCTTCTCTTTGGATTTTGTATGAAGAAAGCTTAAGAATAATTTGAGTATGCTAAAAATAGTGATTGTAACTTAGTGGACCGTGCCTTTTGATTGAATCACGTTCTCAGTTGTCTATTTAAGTGGTCGTAATAATGTAAACAGAAGATTCACTTATCCGTATTGTAACGATATTGTGACGTCAAACAACATTTGACGATTTCTGGAATACACGCTCTACATCCAAAACTTTGGAAGAGTGTTTTTTAAATGTCCAGGAATTTAATTACTCATCAGTTGCTGGGATTATGGTTATTGAGAGAGAGAGCTTTCAATGTTTTTGTTACTGCCATCGCTTTCATTTCTTTATATGCAGTAATGACTCATTTCGGTTCTTGTTATTGGTGTCTTGTTTTATACTTCACATAGGTTATGCACAGGCATCTTCATAAAAAATCTTTTCGTCATTTTTTCTAATCTACACTACGGGTCTGCATACTGCCTAGTAAAATATTATATCTGGTGTAGTAAAAAGTAATCAATTGTTTTTGCATGACATTGAAGGCTTGACTTACCATAGTTAGAATGATCCGATTTAGGTCACATATGCGCCGTTTTGTTCGATAACGTGTTGCCATTTGGAAGGTAATATCATGATGCCTCTCTCATAGAAGCCCTTGTCCCTATTGGCAAAAAAATTGAGACAGTCGATGTTCACAAGCCTCTCTTGACGCGAATTTTTCACCAGCAAACGTGTTCGCCATGGACAGGAACAGATGGTAATCACTTGGTGCCAGGTCCGGACTATAAGGTGGATGCATAAGAACCTCCCAACCAAGCTCCCGGAGCTTCTGGCGAGTCACTATCGATGTGTGTGGCCTGGCGTTGTCCTGGTGAAACACAATGCCTCTCCTATTCACCAAAGCTGGCCGCTTCTGGGCGATTGCTGCCTTCAGACGGTCCAATTGTTGACAGTATAGTTCCGAGTTAAGGGTTTGGCCGTAGGGGAGCAGCTTATAGTAGATAATTCCCTGCCAATCCCACCAAACACACAGCAAAACCTTCCTGGCCGTCAATCCTGGCTTGGGCACCGTTTGCGCCGGCGCACCACGCTTCGACCACGACCGTTTTCGCGTGACTTTGTCGTAAGTGATCCACTTTTCATCACCAGTCACCAACCGCTTCAGAAATGGGTCGCTTTTGTTGCGATTCAGCAGCGATTCGCAGATGGAAATTCGGTCCATGAGGGTTTTTTTGCGTTAACTCGTGTGGCACCCATACATCAAGCGTCTTTGTGTATCCAGCCTTATGCAAATGGTTCCACACGGTTTTTTGTGCAATGTTTAGCTCTTGGGCAATCGAAACAGTGCTTACATGACGATCGGACGCGACAATGTCCATGATTTTATCGACATTTTCGACACGTGGCCTTCCAGTTCGTGGTACATCTTTGACGTCAAAATTACCTTCACGGAATCGACGAAACCAAAATTGCGCGTGATTGGCTGTTACAGTATCAGGACCATAAACACTATTCACATTTGCAGCCACCTGGTTTGCGTTTTCGCCTTTATCGAAGAAAAACTGTAAAATATAGCGTATTTTCTCATTGCTAGTGTCCATTTTGACGCGCGCTCACACAATACTGAGTCAACTCATCACAACTATCTGAACAGTGTTTGTAGTACGCAATCTCATCGTTTGAACGCCATCTCGTTGAACCCGATCGGACTTATACAACGCGAGCTACAGATCACTGAAGCCATCTATTGGCAAAATAATGGATTACTTTTTACTACACCAGATATATTAACTTACAATAAGAACTACTTTACGGCGCATTATATTTACTTAATCCGGTCTAGAATAAAGCACTCATGTCGTCATATTCTCCCATATTACGAGACATTATAACCTGCATACTTCTTTAGGTAGATATACAGTATATGGTTTTCGGCATTGTACAGTTCAAGTTTCTTTGCATGAAGTGTGCGTTAGTTAGCAAAATGCAGGTAGTGTTTGTAATACTTTGCACTATGCACTATGAGTGGCCGACCAGGTCGCAGAAGCATCTTCCTGTCCCTCGTTTATACTATTTAATGCTATTACTCATCAGACAGTGCTCTTTAGAACTCTTTCGTTTGGTGATTGCATGTTGTTTAGGATGTGACATTTAGGTTTCTTGGCTGTAGTATCTCGTTCTCTTAGGCCACAGCAAGGGAGAACTGAGTCAAAGATTCTCAACGAGTTGACCTATAGAATATCGTAGAATGCATATTTTCAGTAAAATAGTATGCCTGTTATAATGTTTTTTGTAATAAAGGAAAGATTTAATGGTATTATAGTTGAACAAATAAAATCCGGAGAATCAATTAACTGCAACTAACTCTCGTCTGCACATGAGGCCAGACTAGACGAAACTTCAGCCCCCCCTCTTCAAACTTTGAAAAATGTGTGTATCCCGTCTCAAGTTTCGTCTCGTCCATCGTCCTGTTTTCGAAATCAGATGAGACACTGGAAATCTGGAAATGTGTCTAGTAATTTCTGCGTTTTCAAAAAGTAGGAAAAAGTTTTTAAACACTTTTCTCATACTAAAAGAAAAGTTGGACCTCTGTGTGTGTATCACCCGCAGTGTTTCTCACAAGACTTGAGACTATCTTCTCCCATCTCGTGAAAATATCTGTCTTGAGATGTGCTTGTTCCGTCTTGTCTCAGAGAGGTCTCTTATGTCTTGCCTCTCGTCTCGAGACGAAACGGGACTTGGTAGGAAAATGTTGTTGTTAACACTATTTGTATTGTTTTAATAAAGATCTAACTAGGATATATAACGAAAAGGTGCCGAAGAGAAGGTAAAATAATTTGTTATATTATATTCTTGGAAGCCGTGTGTTTGTAAAGTACATATCTGACTGTAATCAGAGAACTTAGAAATCCATATGAAGAATTAAACTAAAAGTCCTATATAATGGTTTATAAACAATAATATGATCCTGGCTACCAGCCCCCCATAATTAGACATATTGGATCTGTTTATTCCTTTTTAGCATAATCTAAATATAGCTAGATTCTTAAGTGTAGACCTACTTGCCTATAAGAAAGCACCTATTCATAATGAATTAACACAATCTCTTATAACATAAAGTCCAACATGTCTGATTATGTATTACCTACTCGTGGTAGGGGGTGTCGCGCTTGCCAAAGGCGCTCATTGTAGCTGGATTTACAAATGATAAGGTGAGACTCACTGGTGAAATAATACGATACTTTTTGTCATACCGTTCTCGGGGAAAGCTCATGAAAATTTCGAAATATACACATTTCTGCCTCAAACATTGTCATATATTGAATAATAACAAATACGGGAAAAGAAGTATGATTTTGCAGACACTTACAAGTATGGCTGTGCGATTTCCGAATTTTGATATCGAACATTGATATATCAATGAATAGAAAATCAAAGGATGTATCGAAAATAGAAATATTGAATATTTTATATCGAAAAATCAAATACCGTTCACATCGAGAAAATTTTTTGGAAACTCTGTATCGTTCATATGGAATTTTTGAAATATCGATAGATCTATTGGTATATCGAAAAATCGCAGAGCCCTCCTTCGCAAGGACCGCTAGGGGGAACAAGAACATATACTTTAAAAATCAAAAACGTATATTTTGAGACAAGAAATTTTAGTTGTATCATTCATATACCTTCTCTTTACATTATCTGTAAATACATGTATTTCCTTTACTCTTTACAGAGTGCTATTTTCCGTACACCATATCTCACATATCTGATAATATGTAATAAGTATACATCAGCTTGGAGGTTTCTATTATGCAGTAGAAACATTCCTCTGAATATCCCTACGCACAAGACTACCAGAACTTTCATGACTGTCAAATGTTAGATTACGCTAATGTTTAACAGCGGAAATCCTTTTGGTTTGACAAGAAAAATCAACATTTGACTAGTATAAATCAGTGGTGATATTCAGACGATTGTTAACATTTTGGTTGGTTCATCGAATCAGTTGCTAAATCAATCGTATACTTGATTCTTCTCGTCTCTTGGAAAAGCAATCGACATTATAAAATATAAATGACTCACAGTAGAATCTTTGCGATGGCTTCCATCTTAATGAGTGAAACTAGAGGTTAGTACAAAGTTGTGATTGAGCAAATATTAACTTTTAAAATATTCTGTTGTGAAGAAACGAAAAAAGTTCAAGAAATTGTAAGGAGACTAAATAGTCCAGAGTTGTCATGGAAACACACGTGACGAAAGTAGACGTGACGTCATGAAAGTAGACGTCATGAAAGTAGACGTGAAACTGGAGATCATGAAAGGCAAAAAATATCAAATCTATTTTCAGTGTTGAATCTTACCATCTGGCTTTGTAACGTAACTATTTCACTTTAGATGGAAAAAATCTAAATTTTTGTCTTTGAGTTAAAGATTTGCGTTTGACACCTGCATCAATGAGTTACTAAACTAAATATTACCATGAAATGAGAACTCTCTTCTTACAATACAGAAAGCTGTAAAACGTCACCCTTACGTTTGTTCTGATAAAGCAGACAAAGATTTACCGCCATGAACCTCAGGTGTAATTTTGTGTGGCTATTCTAACTCTGTTCTCGTAAAATGTAATGCATGTGAACATGGCAAAACCTTGATAAATACTAGTAGGTCTATATCGACTTCTTAACCCTCGAGAACTCGCAGCGCGGTCTTTTCGACCGCACCTTAAAGTATTCTTTGATTCTGTGTAGTGACCTTGAGCAAACACCCCCTCACCCCCCTCTACTCCTTCCACAGACTATATTGTTGCAACACACCATCGATGTTGAGGTTAGTTGGTTTCCAGCGCTGTGTGTGGTCTGTCAACTGAACCTTTTCGATTAGTGCGGTCATTACTTCCGCGCGCGAGTGCTCAGGTATTTGATTTGTTGTTGAAAATGGTTTCTTGTAAATTTGTTTATACACATTTCTTTGAAGATATACTGTAAATATAACACACACAATTAACGTAGTATTTTAGTGATTGTACCAGTTACCGTTTAAATGAAATATGTATGCGAAAGAAAAAGAAATAATTGAAAAATTGCTTATGAGTGTGGAGAAGGAGGAATCTTCCAATCAAGTACTCCGTCGTGATCAGGAACGTGCTAGACGTGGTTTATTTGACTGTAGTGATGATGATAATCGAGTTGTAAGTGATGGTGAACTATCAGGGAGTGAAGATATACTGGAGGAAAGCGATCATGATACGGAAACAGAGGGATCTGGCGGGTCAGAAAATGAACTAAATAATATACCTAACGTTATTGAACCCCAGAGTGGAAATATTGAACGAGAGCAGCCATTTATAATAGGTAAAGACAAAACTACAAAGTGGTTTGTGCATCCTATTGCTAACAAGGGTCGTACAATGAGACGTAATGTGGTAAAACCAACACACGTACCAGGGGCTATAAGAGAAGCTAAGAATGTTCAGTACCCCTTGGATGCTTGGCAGTTGTTCTTTCCTGACAGTACTTTAGAAGAAATTGTCACAAACACTAATTTGTGGATTGAGAAACAGCAGATAAATTATAATCGTCCACGTGATGCTTTACAAACTAACATTACGGAACTAAAAGCAATAATTGGACTACTATTTCTGGCAGGAACACTAAAAGGACGACATTTGAATCTAAAAGACCTTTGGAGCAAAGATGGAACAGGAGTTGAAGCTTTTCGTTTGACTATGTCTAGAACGAGGTTTGAATTCCTTTTGCGAGCACTTAGATTTGATAACATTAACACAAGAGCTATTAGAATAAAGTTTGATAAATTCACACATTTTAGGAAGGTTTTTGAAGACTTTGTTTCAAGATGTATCCGTCATTATTCGGTGAGTGAGTATGTAACAGTCGATGAGATGCTTGAAGGCTTTCGAGGGCGATGTCCTTTCAGACAATATATTGCTAATAAGCCAGAAAAATACGGGATAAAAGTTTTCTCTATGGCAGATGCTCGAACATTTTATACGTACAACATGGAGGTGTACGCAGGGAAACAGCCTCAAGGACCATATCAAGTTGACAACAGTGGACAAAGTATTGTTGAACGATTGGTTCAACCTATCTCAGGATCTTGCCGAAACGTGACAACTGATAACTGGTACACTTCCGTGCCACTATCAGAATCTCTCCTGAAAAATCACGAACTAACTCACGTAGGAACGATGAAAAAAAAATAAACATGAAATTCCTCCTGTTTTTGTACAGACAAAGACCAGACCACCGTGTACCAGTTTGTTTGCTTTCCGCGAAGAACACACACTGCTTTCTTATTTACCCCAGAAAAATCGAAACGTGTTGTTATTGTCTTCGATGCACAATGATGATAGTATTGACCCAGAATCTGGTGAGGACAATAAAGCAGAGATGCTTACTTTTTACAATCTGACGAAAGGAGGGGTCGATGTTGTAGATAAAATGAAGGCTGAATATTCAGTTTCTAGAATTAGCAATCGCTGGCCGTTGACCCTTTTTTATATGCTATTGAACATATCAGGAATAAATGCCTACATTATCTTGAGAGACAGGCCAAACGCAATAGACGACATGAATCGTCGGAAATTCTTGAAGACACTTTCAAACATGCTGCGCCGGGATTTTATGATTCATCGTTTATCAGTTGAATGTATTCCACGTGACATTAAACTACGCCTTCGATCCATTTTAGGGATTCAAGAAAGTAAGGAACGTCTGATGCCTGAAGCTTCAGGTGGTACTGGACGCTGCTTTTTTTGTGACAGAAAGAAAAGTCGCAAATCAAAAACAAAATGCGCTTCATGTTCACGTTATATCTGCAAAGAACATACAACATCAACATGTGTACAGTGTATTTCTAAGAATGCCGAAATGAGCTTAGATGAGGACTGCGAGGAAAGTGACTAAAGAATATATTCCTAAGAGTGACGAAACGATCTTAGATGAGGACAGTGACTACAGCAAATATTCTTATTATAAAAGATACATATTCGTATTGTAAAGACACATTCCTCCTTTGTTTTACTCTTATTATTTAATACATTTTAAATTGCATTTTTTTGCGAACTCTTTAAAATGTTTAGACTTTTTTTATTGATATTCACTAACTAATTTCCATTAACAAAATGTGTGTAATAAAACATATTTTTCATAGAAACATTTAATTTAACTATTAACAAATACACAATCCATTGTCCTAGCGTCAAATTTACAACGCGGTCATTTCGACCGCGCGCGAGTTCTGGTGTGACGGGTCTGTGCGCGAGGGCTGAAAGGTTAAATTACACGTTCAGTTGGATATGACAACTTCCATAAATAATATACAAAAAATTACAAATCCTTCTATCCTAGTAATAATATTATAAGTAACACTCATGATCAACAGATGACAGAACAAAATTGTCTTATTTCTTTTCAGGATGTAGAAGAAACTAGCCAAGGTTGTGGATATTCGTAGGCAGAAAACACAAGCTGCTATTTCGTGTACTTAACTTCAATTCAATTTCAACCTACGTAATGTAAATGATTTGAACACATGTTGTTATTACCTAAAGTACCATCTATGGAGAGAACATCCCTTTGTTATATAAATAAATAATATTCAAACTTGATAATTGAATTCCTTCTGTTCTATTCTGTCTTTACGTAAATGACATCCCGAGATGAAATAAAACTGAAACAGCAATGTATGCAGATGACACGATAATCTATTTATCCTCGTTTCAACCTAATCAAGTCACTAAATACATACAAGAGCATCTAAATATCCTTAGGCCCTGGCTTAAGAGATCGAAAATTAAAGTTAATGCTAGTAAATGCGAAGCAATCCAGTTCACTAAAAGACGCCGTAAACCGGATAAACAATTAGTGCTAAATAGAACAAAGATTGAATAAATGAAACAAGTTAAATATTTAGGTGTAACTTTAGATCGCTTACTAACTTTTGCAAAACATACACGAATACAAGCAGGCAAGGCACACGGGCGTCTGTTCCAACTTGCTGCATTGTTTAAATCCCCTATACTCAACACACGAAGCAAACTTATACTATATAAAATGCTCGTTCGACCTATTATAACTTATGCAGCCCCATCCTGGGCTCATGCAGCTAACTGTCACATTAATAGACTTAAAAGAGTCAGAGCCATAAGACTAATACTAGGAATTAATAGAAACCTTCCTGTAGCTAAGTTTCAAAAAGAAATGGGACTGCATAATATCAGAGAATACATAAAAAATCTTACTAAATCATTCTATTCAGCCTCACATGATAACTCCAATAAGCTAGTAAGTACACTTGGCACTTACACACATAAAATGCCCTATAAATACAACAGACCCATCCACATCTTAAAGAAAAACCCATATAGAAAGAAACCTCATAATAAAGTTTAGTAATTGTTAAGAATGTAAATAGATTTCAATTAACCTCATTGATAAAGCTAAAATAAGCTACTTGATTCCATATAACTATAATCTAAAAATATAGTTCGCTTGACAATGCAATATTGCAGCAACATTTGCACTTATATTAATCATTATGACAAGGCTTTAAAACTGCTGGAATACATACTCATATTTATCCAGACATTTAATCAATAATTTAATATTTGACAACGCAATATTGCAGCAAATACAACTATTATTATTATAACTATAAATAAACAAAACCATTTTCAATGTATCTACTATAACTATATATATAGATATACATGACAATGCAGATTCTGCAAAATAACTATCAATCACCATCATCATATTAACTAACAATCTCACTATCACAATCATTGGCTTCGATTACTAAACAATATTAGATTTATTAATTACATGTTATTTTATTCCAGGCGACGCGGCAACGGGCGCGTAAGCATGTAAATCCGACCTTACTATCATACCTCGTAGTGAGTAGTACCCTATACCACAATTGTAGTCTTAGAACCCTATACCAAATCATACCTACTAACAGTCTCCGACAGCAGGTTTTCTCCACCCTTCCCGTTTTGTGGAGTTTTTTATCTGCTGTACTAACAATCTGGGATTAAGGTGTTAATATTACCGACTCAAGGCTTTTTTTACTGGAATCACCGGCTTTTCCCCCTCTATCAAAGATACATCTTTTTCGCGCTATCCTATCTTCTTTTTTCACCTTCTTTCTCTATCTCCGATGTAGTGGTAACTGTCTTGAGTAGATAGAAACCTCTAGTATTACCTCATACCTATGCTTTAACGTAGTCCCTACTTAATACCATGTGGAGGATCACGGTGTCGTGGTGATGATCCACACACTGGGGCGTTCCTTGGAGGGGCCCGACTATCTTAGTGTTTCTTGATAATTGACACGTCAGTCAACTTCGAATTTTCTTTTTGGAAAGCGGGAACAAGTGCCATTTTCCTCCTGCCTTTGTAACATTTCTTTCTTATACTAATTTTCGAGGAAGCTGGGAACCATGCAACTATTGTAACATCACAATATAACTCTATCCTAATTAAATATTAATATAAAATAAAAGCGCCATAAGGGAACATAAATAAAAACAGAATTAAAGTTGTAAAAGAGCTCTCAAAATACAAAATATATTTAAAAGTTCTGAAACAAATTAGAATGTTAAATTTAGAGTCCCATTCCGTTCCATGTAGTGCATTGGTTATTATTTTCAAATTTATTTATTGATCATTTCACTAAATATTGAATTGGCTTGAGAGGAACGCAGCTAACAACCACCTAATATTTCTCCTGGTACATAGTTTATCCCAGGGATCTTCAATTACTTTATCCTGAGGTCCGCATTGATAGTAAAACAGCAATAGAAAAGACTTTGGGGTCCAGATAATCAGGACAGTGAAACCGGGTGGCCTGAGCTCAGTTGGAGCGTTGGCTTCATATTCGGGAGGTCCTGGGTTCGGTGTCAGTGGCTAGCTATCCTGAATGAAACGTTTCCCAGATTTTTCCTCAGTCACACCAGGTTAATGCTAGGATAGTACCTTCAAGTAAGACCCTGGCCGACTCATTTCCACTACCATATATCGGCCTTGAACATAAAGGCCTAGAGGTCTGAAATTCAAATCGACAATAAGACACTATGGTCATTTGCTTCTCCGTACATTTGTATGGAATAATAAAAATAGTGAACACGGAGAAGCATGAAATCATATTATACATCTATGGCTTTGTTTTTGCATTTTATCTAGTGAAGTGTGCAGGATTCCAGTGCCTTACTTTTGTCGCGCTTAACAGACAGTGAATTGAGAACAATGAAAATGTTGTAAACTTAAACGCTTTTAAAATTACTTAAAGAGTCCTAAATTACTTCACTTTTACCCTTCGTTTCTTATATACGGTATCAATTTTAAACCACAAATATTATTTAATTCTGTAAAAAAAAAAAAAAAAAAAAAAAAAAAACTGCTTAGCCAAACACAGCAAAGAAATAATATTACCATTTTGCTTGATCAGTGATATTTCGTAAGCACAAGAATTTAAATAATCTCAATGCCTTCGCTTCGTTAAAGCACATTAGCTATTTGTATAGAAACAGAAATTTACAACGATAGGGAAAATGAATAAAAGAATGTAAATATTGTTGACATTACTGTATTGTCAGAGAGATTATGACGTTATGTTATATACAATCGGTTTTCCATCTTTTGAACATTACACGGGAACGTTTGTCTCTGTTATGACCTGGAATTTAACTCGGACTCTTCGGTTGTTGACATAGGACTCTAGTGGGCAACTATTAGAACCACGACCAACTTTTGCGTGTATTTGGTATTCTTCACGTTGAATGCCAAGGTACTGAACTACCTACATAAACTTTCATTTAGAAATGCCCCTGCAAATTGATGCAGTACTAAAGAATTACGCGTTAACTTTCCTCCTTTTATGAAAAAGTAATGATATAATATAGTTATATTTTTAAATACAAGCTAACCAAAAAACTTCTTGCCGTTTTTGACGTCGTATGGGAAGATGTGATAATTGATACAGGATTAAGTACCTCAGATACAGAAAGACCGATCGGGATAGGAGTGAAATACTGACTGCGGCCAAGACAGGCGCTTTGTGCACTCACAGCAGTCATAGCTTGAGTAGTGGCGAAGATAGAGGTGTCGAAGCACCTTGTACAAGGTTGTTTGCTTTATGATTTTATAGTGGGCTTGTCCGCAGCCTAATCAAGTTGCCGAGTATGTCATGTTTTCAGGGATAAAGCTGCGAAGCAACGCACCACCAGACATTAGTTCTAGAAATTCAGGTTGGGAGATTTGTCCTTGTGTGATGAACCTCGTAGTGGGCGCCTAGAGGCCCTGGGTGACAAAGGCCTGTATGCGGCCATAGAGCAGGACAGCAGTAAAATATGTGATGAGCTTGCCGAATGCTTCCAGGTTTCTGGTGAAATAGAGTTCACCTGAACCGCATAGGAAATGCGTACAAGTTGAGCAAGTAGGTACCCCACACACTGTCGGAAGCCAATAAGGACCAACGAGTGACAACTGCTTTGTCATTGCTTTCTCGACACATCCATATCGGATTGAGTGCTCACCAGAGACGAAAAGAGACTCCAAAGCGTACCAGACATTGGTTGCAACTGCGGAACACTGTGCCTCACACCACAAGAATACCTCAACATCCACGCAAGATCATGCTCTGTATCTGATGGTCTACTACGAGTTACAACTACCGGGCCAAACCATCACTCCGGACCTGTACTAGCAACAGTTGGAGCATGTGGAACAATCAGCAGCCGAGTAGTAAGCATTGGTGAATCGCAATGGTGCACTGCTCCTTGCCGACAGTGCCAGGCTGCATATGGCGTGGGTAGCCAGAGACACCATACAGCGACTTGGCTGAGAGACATTGCATCATCCATCGTACTTTTCGAACCTTGCGCCAACAGAACATCACCTCTTATATTCCCTGGATAACCCATTTTCGTGGAAGTCCATTTCCAATGAGGCAGACGCTCATGGTCTTCTTTGTGTCCAAGACCCCCTAGTCTTACCGCCACGATAGCTGGAGGATGTCGATGGATATTACTTTGAGGACTAACGGTGATATTTTCTGTATACCTTTCTGGTTCTATCAAAACGGCACGAACTTTTATAGACACCTTGTATATAGAATAACAATATAAATGTCACCTGAACGTCTAATTCTAGGTCAGATAGAATGTGACAATTATCTATTCAGGGTGAAATCAAATCGTTATCAATAATTTATTTAAAACTCGTTTAATAACTGCAAATATGAATATCTCACTTACAAGGCTAGAAGAGTAAAAGGTTATAAGGCTAGTAACGTAACGCGTTTAATATAATAATAGAACTCAATGAAAATATATGCCAAACTTAACGTAGTGGTAACATAAAGATGAAGCTCTTAAATTTTATTACGTACAGGCAACCACAGAGCGATCCGCTGCTGAGTGCTAAATACACTGCTAGCCATTGAAAGTGCAACACCAAGAAGAAGAGAAGATAGCGGCACCAAATTTGGCCTATAGTTACCGTGAGGTACAAGTAGTAAATTATTAAATGTACCGCGCTGTACGATGCGTGATAAAGTGATGACAGCGCAACAAAACTGCCGAAGGTCAGTAGCCTGTTGGTCCACCATTGGCGTTCAGAACGGCTGCAAACACAGCGAGGCATAGAGGAGCCCTTGGATGTCTTCCTGGGGTGTAATGGCAAGCCATGAGTCTTCGACATGATGTCACAGCTCATCAACTGTAGCTGGAATAGGTCGCTGGCGTGAGAGACGTTGTACAATCATGGACCAGACGTGTTCAATCGGTGAGAGATCAGGTGATTTTGTATTATCTAATTTATATTATTGTCACAAGAAAAACACACGAGTTAAATTTTATTTGCTAAAATTTTCTCAAAACATTTCCCATTTTTTAAAGCTAAAAATATTTTGCGAAATTCTCTTGTTTTATATTATATTTAATATTGAACACACTTCCATCTTTCCTACATTTTTATTTTATCGTTTAAACTAAACTATATGAAAAGTTGGAGACATCTACAAAGTAGATTCTATACAATGGACAATTCGTCTTTTTCTTGAGATAAAAAGTATAGTTGAGTAACCCATTTACGTACGTATACATACCTACGTACTTAGTAGCTTCATTGATATTTCTGGTCAATATTTGTCCACACATCAAAGATTTTTCCATTTTGCTAAGTTCATGTGGAAAATTACGACAAAAGAGAATGAAAAACAGCTCACAGAAAGAACAGAAAATGCCTAAAACGGAGAAAGAAAAGTAAGAGGACTAGAATATGAAACATATAAGGAAGAATGCAGAATGAACACTCGGAATTAGTATGCAACTAACCAGGCTTGAACCAAGCAGCAAATTGGCTTGGAAGAATGGCATATATACCATCTAACTTACAAACTTATACTGATTATAATAACCTAAAATTATAACCCCAATGAAATTCCAACATCACTTTTCCGAGCTTGAAACATTCGATAGGAGAACTGTTATTTTTACGAATATGTTACAGATTTGAGTAAAAAACTGTAAAGAATTCGGACCTTATGTTTTACGTGATATGCTCAAACCACCGGATACTGTTTTTGATCGAGTGGTCTGATGAATGAAAATGAACCGACGAGGTTCATTCAAGAACTGCTTGCCGACATGTTTGAAAATAATCAAGAAATTTTATTGTTGGTTTGGCTAGTTCAAAAATAAAACTGCTATTAATTATATCGAAGTGATGGAACAAAAGAAAGTATCACCTGGGAAAACATTGATCCTGAAACCCTTTTAGTTTCGGAGATGTGAAGACCTAAAAGTCAATAACCAATAAGATACAATGTTCAACGGAAATTTTAAATCCCTCTCCTTTAAAATCACAAAAATAAAGATACGCCAAATCGATCCTTCCCCGACGATTTTCAAGAGTTCAAAGAAATCAAGAATCTACCTCAAGCTGAAAAACTTGTTTCTAAGTAGAGACAACGTTTCAAAAGAAACTCTCATTATTTCCAGTATTTCAAACTTTTTAGCAAGACCAAACTGTACCATAGAACACCAGAATGGATAGTCGAGCCCACGCAACTCAGTGGTAGAGCGTTGGTATAACATTCGGGAGGTCGCCGGTTGGATCCCAGTGGCCGACCATCCTGAGATTTTTTTCCAGGGCTTTTTCTCAGTCACACCAGGCAAATGCCGTGATGGCACCTTCCCGATTTTTTTCGCCTCGACGTCATGAGCCTTAGATGCCTAAAGGTCATAAATAAAAGTCAGTACAATTCAACAATTGATATTTTACAGATAAGTCAAGAAAATAAAACATTTTTTAAAAATTACTAACTTTATTGCTAATTGTAACATAAAAAATAGAAGTTCCTTGGTTGTATTGGGTTACTAAATAGTATTGTATTACTAAAATACACAAAATATGTTGCGTGCTAAGTTATAGTAAATGTAATATATATGTAACTCCACAAATATATATATAAATGTAAACTCCACAATTCTGAAATTTCTATATTATGGATTTTCAAAATGAGAACATTTTCCGAATTCGAACATTCTGAATTGGTAACGAGTTTGTCGCTAGCATGGACAGTGTTTACTTGTAAAGAGATTGTAATTACGAATTGAATATCCGTCGTTAACCCACGGAGTTGTGTGTGTCATCAAGTTCCTTTCGGCGCAAGGTAGAAAGTATAAACGATTTTGCGTATAAAACAGAAGACAAGAAAGGATGTTTGGTCAACATTACTGTTATCCATCTTCAGTATAGCTTATGTAAAAAACATTCCTGCACACGTTTGTGTGTTTTTATAAGTGCGTGTGTTTTGCAAACAAAATATATCAAAAGGCATTATTAATCAACCTGCCTGAGTATTAGTGTCCTGTTTTCTATCAGAGATGAATTATAAATCTCACTACTCTTTTGCAGAACAGGAAGAAACAAATTTCTGTAAAACAGCTAAAAGCTACCTAGCCAATACATTATTAAAATATTAAACAGAAAGGACTGAGAATGATGTATAAACTAACACAAACTTTCAGATGTAATAAATTCTGATCGAAACAAAACTTTCTACATCGGAAGAGCATGTAATAAAACCATTCCAGTAAGTTTTGTTTATAGATGCTGCTGTGCCATAGTAAAGGCGCAAAAGAGTCGGTTACTATGTTTAGACAAATAAATAGTAGAAATACAACTGTAAGCTGGCTTTTGTATAGATCTGGTACAGTAAACGGTAGTGTTGACGCTCTAGATAGAAGTCCGGCGTTCGAATACAGATGTTAACAATTTAATTTCACTGTCTTTAGTGTATGCCCTAAGATTTTGTTTTACAATGTGATTCTGCTTTGAAAAGTCATGTGACTAATTTTCCTTTCGATTATTCGTTTTTGATATTCAAAAAAATCAATCTGCAAGAATGAAACCTAAAAAATCAATTACCTAAAAAAACTTTCAGTTGTCAATACACAGGCTAAACGGTTGGAACTTGCAAAACGAAATTTAGTATGCAGGTACATCATCACTAGCAGCTTAAGCAAATATTACAACATTTTGAAACGGTCGCCATCATGGATCCAAAATGTCCGAAAAACCCATTGTTCTATAGAAATACACAGCCTAAATGGCCAGTTAGAAAAACGCAATTTTGTACGGCTGTACATCATTTACTAGTAGGTTACGAAAATATTACAAAATGTGTCCAAAGATGGCATCTTGGATTCAAAATGGCGGACTTAAACAATCCATTTCAAAAGTTTCAGCCTACTACGAGTTATTTCATTCACTTTCAATCGAAACAAAAACCGTCTTTTTCCCGGTGACAGGCTTTAACTAGTTGTTGTATTCTCATTGCTATTTTGTTTATGTTTCATTTGTTTCAAACATACCATAATGATATTACATAGTACATCATGTTTGTTTAGATAAATAACATAAACATTTTAAAAACACAAGTAACATGATTTCATAAAATCGAACATACTTTCAGAGGAGAACGAAAACAGGAACAACTAAGGACTATTAAAACCAGGATCAGAATACAACAAATATGTATCAGAACGCAAGAACAAAAAATAAAGATCAGAATGTAAAAACAAGAAAAAGAATCAAAACGCAAGAACATAAAGAATTTTATTAAGAATTTTTAATTTCTTTTAATTTCTGTTTCAAATCTCATCGATTCGAGGACTCTTACTATCCGAGACTCCACATAGCACATTTTGCTCTAGTACGCCATCTTTTGTGTTATATAATAAATCAGCTCCATCAAGCTAGGATTCTCCTCCCCTCCCTCTCCAGACACTTTGTCATAGAGAGGGAGCTAGCAAGGAATTTCTCAAGTCATAAGTATAAAACAATTCACCTAGCCAGCAGTAAGCGGACAAATGAAACTAATTTTAAGTAAAATAACTTTGTCTTGTTTGTCAGACTGGAAGCTTTAATCAGCCAACCTTTGACCCCAAATTCGGCAAAATGTTTCGTCATAAGATATATGACTAAGTTTGTGACATTTGATGCGGAAATGGTTGCTGATCACTACAGTAACGAGTAAGACAAAATAATTGGAAGCAACCATGAATAAGACACGCGTCCCTCGCCCCTAAATTTAACCAAATTTTGTGAATAAAGAGACTGGTACAGTTGATAATGATAACATTACAGTTGAACTTACTCCAGCACGAATTAAAAGAGACAACAGTGATCTGGAAGCCATTGTTATGTAGAATACACAGTCCTCAATTTAGTGAAAGTATCCAGGATGAAAATATTTTTAAATTGAGTACTGGAAAGGCAGCTTCATTCGATACAAAATATTATTTGATGAATATTAGGAGTCGTGGTGAGCAACTCAGACTGTAATTTGAAAAGGAGCGTCAGGAAGATGGTAGAAGATTCGAAAGACCGATAAAGCAAGTTAAGGTTGCAACTTTTGCATCTGATGGAGTTCAAGTGAAATGTACCGAAGCACGTGAGACTGTGCAAGAAGTGGAATATTTGGGTGGATGGAATATTTGGGCGGATGGAATATTTGGGCAGCTGTGCTTCTTAACCATGTGCTTCTGAAGAAGGTAGATCTTGCTCAAATCCTTACATTTCTGCTTACTCCAATCCCACTTTCATTGGCGCATGTAGATGGATTGATGCACAAAACTGACAAATCTCAGTTACTTCACCTTCTGGAGAAGATTAGACTTCAGTAAAGCTTTTCAGTCTGTTGATCATGACACCCTTCTCGCTAAATTAGAACACAACTTCAATTTCGCCAAATATACAGTCCAATGGTTTCACTCATACCTGACAAACCGTAAACAGGCTGTTGTATCGAACAGCTCTTGCTCAGAGTGGAAGAACGTCTCTTCCGGAGTTCCACAAGGATCAATTCTTGGTCCATTATTATTTTTGATGTTCATGAATGATATTGCATCTCAGTTCACTGAATGCAATTATCATCTATATGCAGATGACGTACAGGCTTATATAACGTCTGAACCCAATGATCTTGGCTATGCAGTAAGCAAAATCAATTCCGATCTTGAAAACATACACGTCTGGTCAGAATACAATGGTTTGTCTCTAAATCCAAGCAAATCTCAATGTATAATAATGGAGTCTCCAAATATATTAGCAAAAATAAATCAAAATTTGTATGTACCAAAAGTTTACATTAGGAACAAGGAAATAAAGAGAGAAGATAAAGTCAAAAGTCTCGGTATTATTCTTGACGAAACTCTATCTTGGTCAGAACATGTGAAACTAATATCCAAAAGAGTGCATATGAAAATGCATACACTCAATCTTTTGAAAAACTTTCTTCCTCAACAAGTTAAAATCACCTTGATACAATCTCTCATATTTCCGATCTTTGCTTATTGTGACGTAGTCTATAATGATCTGTCTGTTACTCTAGCAAATAGATTATAAATAATGCAAAATAGATATGTTCGGTTCATCTCCAATAAATATCACCATGTATCAAGCACTGGGATGGCTGAAACTGAAAGAGAGAAGAACGTTTCATCTTCTACTGCAGTTCTACAAGGTTGTAACTCTAGGATCTCCTACATACCTGGCTTCTATGCTGGAATCGGTACACCTCACTCACAATATGAACACCCGCTCGAAAATCAATGCCACCCTGCGAATACCAAAGCACAGATCTCAGACCTATCCTAAATCTTTTGTGGTGTTCGGAATCAAGCAGTGGAATAATCTTCCTTCGGTAGTTCGCACAGCTAGCTCCCTAAACAGTTTTCGAAATAAGCTTCATAGTCACTTTCTGTCACTTACTCATAGCAGTGTAAAAGAATGTTAAATTTTAACGATTTTTTAATTATTATTAATATTTTCTTCATACTCGTGCTTCAGCTTGTACCTTCGTTTCAAATGCGGTTTGTGTGTATGTGGTTATGGGTGTGTTTGTATTTGGGGGTTGGGGTGGAGAGGGTTCTAAATTGGGTCTGTATCGATAAAGTGGGAACGGAGAGAAAGTTAGAAGAGAGATAGATTCATTATAATATGGAAGGGTTCATGTATTACTAATATTTTTGTATTCTTGTCGTAGTTGTAGGCTGATGTGTGTATTGTGTCTGTATATATGTTTTATCAACTTAGGATTTTGTATTTGTGTGTATTTTTCTTTTGATATGTAAATTATGTATCATGGTTAAGTGGAAGACAAGGCTATCAGCCTTAACTTTTGCCATGTAAAATAAAAGTCTAATAATAATAATAATAAAAAAAAGCTAAACCTGAAACATCCAGCACAACAGATGTCGCAATCGTCGATGGCATGTTTTTTCTTCACTCACTGCCACAACATTCTTTCAACTGCTATACTCATTCGTCTTTTTGCCTTTAGTCATACAAGAATTGATGTAATTTTTTACACGTATCGTCACCCTTCAATCAAAGACTGATGCTCCTACAAGCAGTTATGCAATACGAAGAAGTGAACAGGTGCGTCCTCGTGATTTTTCCAGAGCTCTAAAGACCAATAACTTTAAAATGGAACTGATTCAATTTTTGACAGTAAAAAATGAGAACAACCGTAAACTTTTGGGTGACAGAACTCTCTATGTTGGGTTAGAAGAAGTGTGTATTGTTTACAATAAGGACACTGTCACATTGGGGGATCGCTTATTTTGCCGGCATGAAGAGGCAGACACACGGATGTTCTTTCACCTGTATAGCTTCTGTGAGCAGTCTACTGGAAATGTGATTGTACGTTCATTGGATATCGATGTTATGGTTATCTTTCTTGGGAATTTGCATACTGTCAACAATAAAGCTAAAGTGTGGATGGATTGAAACAGAGGCTAATAGGCGTCTTGTAAATTTATCTTCTATTGATGAAAATCTTGGGTCTTCCATTTGTAATTCTCTACCTGGATTCCACGCTTTTCCGGGAAGTGACTACACAGCATCCTTCGCACGGAAAGGGAAAGTACGTCCTTTTGAATTACTACTAAAAGACACTAACATTCAGGAAACATTTGCATCTTTGGGAAATTCTCCAACTGTTTCAGGAAGTCAAAAATACTCTGCAGAAATTCGTATGTAGTAACTATAGACAAAAGAAATACGATGATGTTAACGAAGTACGTTTGAATATCTTCTGTCATATATGCGGCATGCAAGTGTAAGCCATTTGAGAACATAAAAGCAGTTGACGGACGATCATTTCCTTCTTGTAGATCGGTTCTGGAACAAACAATTCTCCGGTGTAATTACGTTATTCATATGTGGAAAAATGCGTGCTATGAATCCGAATACCTTTGTGTCTGAGAGCACTGGATGGATGCTTAGTAATACAACATACCATCTATATGGTTCACTGGAAGCAGCTGTCCAGACTCTTTAGACGTATTCTGTGAGCCATAGAAGGATAACGAAGATTAACGTGTTCAGTACGACTCTTCTTCAGGAGTGACTTGTGTTGAAGGTTTGAAACCAACGAAATGTTTTACTTCTTTACTTTGTTTTCATGCCTTCAAGTAACATTGGAGTTCATGTCAAGTGCTTGTGTCAAAATTTTGTGCTTATGTAAAAATAATATAATTAGTGCCTAAGGGAAAATATCTTTTCGTGAAGACCATGCCTTTAGTCCTAAGACCTATTTCACACCATGTGGTCTTCCATACGGGTTCAATCCCATTCTCGTTCTCTTCCATTCTCGAATTTCGTATCTGAAACTAGGCAACAATGCAAGGAGGGTCTTATCTATAGAGAAATATATTAACATATCGGTTACTACTGTTCTACATATCGGTTTCCGTTTGAAAAATATCGCACAAAAAAACCGGATGGTATGAAAAGGGTGTTCGAAGTTGTAAAGTGATTTTCCATACCCTAGTTTCTGTAGTGATCAGCAACCATTTCCGCATCAAATGTCACAAACTTAGTCATATATCTTATGACGTAACATTTTGCATAATTTGGGGTCAAAGGTCACCCCGTGACTGGTTAAAGCTTCCTGTCCGACAAATAAGACAACGTTATTTTTCTTAGTTTCATTTGTCCGCTTACTGCTGACTAGGTGAATTTTTTTTATACTTATGACGTGAGGAATTTCGTGCTAGCTCCCGCTCTATCAGGATTTAGTGCTCAATTAGTGCTAACAAATCGCATAGTTAACCGAATTCGTGCCGTTAAAACAGGCTATATAAATAGCCCCATTGTTGGGAGGGGCTAACTTGACACCTGGCCCCTCCCAGTGAGCACGAATTCTGAAACTCTGTCAGTATTTAGTGCAATTAGTGCTGCACAACAACACATTTCTTTCAACCCACAAATATCAAATTAGCCTAAATGTAGCCTCAACTTAAATTTTCTAATCGTCAAGTTAATCTTTCCCGGTCCAGAACGAAACCTGAAACTCTGCCAGGATTTAGTGCTCAATTAGTGCTGTCGAAATAAGCCAGTTCGGCCATTCGTGCTGCTATAATTACCTCAAAAGTAGCCCATTATAATGAGGCTACTCTTATAATAAATCCTATTATGATAAATGTATTTTATTTTTTACGAGTGATTTTACAAAATAAGTGCTCGTAAAATGAAATACCCTACGCCTTGGGAAAAGAGTTTGCGAATTACTGAGCGTAAATTTACATTCTATTTTCAGTGTAGATTAAAAAAATAATAAGTTTTAACAAGGAATTTGTTTATTCAGGTGCACTGAGCACCGAACGGTCGTAGCTTAGTTCGTAGAATGTCGCCTTTGCATTCCATACATTCTGCGCTCGACACCAGCGACCGACCATTCTGACTAAGGTTTTGCTAGTTTTTTGTTTCAGTCACACCAGGAAAATATCGACACTACCCTATGCCAGCCTGAGCCATAGATATTTAAGAATACAGAGGTAAACAATATCGGGTAAACTTTATTTTTATATGGACCAGTCTAGTAAGTTTAAACTTTGGCCCGTCACGATTCGCCCTTTAACCATTAAAATCCACACCTATGCCCTTTCCGGGACTCGAACCCGGGACCTCCGAGTCGTTGGCCTACCGCCGTAGACCGCACGGCTACCCGGCCGACAAACAATATCAGGATTTACGTATAGAACAGAATGAGCATATTTTTAGTTAGTAAATACACGAAAAAAATAGATTTGGTACTTAAGTACGTACGAAACTTCTTTTATAAATATTACTTTATGTAGAAACACCATGTTTCATCCAATTGTACGTTAAGTCTTGACATAAATTATTTGCACATGAAAGATACTTCACGTTTTGACATATCTTCACTTAGCTTCATTTGTGGATGGTGTTTGTGAGGTTCAATTTTTTAAAATTGATTTTTAACTAACTTCCAAACTAGCTAGAGATATAAGAAAATTTCCATACAGTCCTAAATCCGATCAGTAGCGGCATAATAGGGTGGTCAGCAGTAGTCCCGTCCCAGAACCCCAGTGGCGATCCCCGATACAAGTGAATATTACCTTGTTAAGATTAATCAATAAGACAGCTCGATGACAGCATCTCGGGAACAGACGCACAAAACAAATTAAGAGAGGAAAGTAAACTGAAAATGATAGATCATCAAAGGAAGACAAAGTTAATTTTCAATTTCACCAACTAACTAATTGTGAATTCGTTTCTCCTCAGCGACCCCATAAGCAGAGTACGGATAGGTAATAATATTTCAGATAGTTTCAAGATTCGCAACGGATTGAAACAACGCGATGTCTTATCGCCACTACTGTTTAACTTTGTGTTAGAATATGCGATTTTAAAAATTAAAGGGGACAAAAAGGGGCTATCATTGAATGATTTGAATCAACTGCTCGTATACGCGGATGATGTAGATTTAATAGGGAACGATATAGATGCACTACAAAGCAACACCGATGCGTGCGATGAGATAGGTCTACAGGTAAACATAGATAAAACAAAATACATTATAACAAGCCGAAACACAGGGAATGAAGGAAATAAAAACATAATAATTAGGGATGAGGTCATAGAGAAAGTAACCAAATTTAAATACTTGGGAGCATACGTAACAAGCAAAAATGAGGTCACCGAAGAAATAAACAGTCACTTAGTATCGAGAAACGCATGTTTCTATTCAGTCCAAAAACTTCTAATATCGCGATTAATATCAAGGAAATTGAAATTGAAGATATACAGAATGGTTATTCTGCCGGTAATACTTTACGGTTGCGAAAGTTGGAGTACGACCCTAGCAGATGAACATAAATTACGTGTGTTTGAAAGTAATTATAAAGTTTTGAAAAACATATATACAGGCCAAAACGGGACGAGATGACTGGAGAGTGGAGGAGACTGCATAATGAAGAACTCCACGGACGGTACGATTCACCAGATGTAGTAAAAATAATGAAATCGCTACGACTAAAGTGGGCAGGTCATGTAGCTCGGATGGGGGAAAAACGAAGATTATATTCTATCCTGGTTGGAAGGCCGGATGGAAGGAGACCATTGTGAAGACCGAGACGTCGTTGGGAGGACAATATTATAGAAGAGATCTTCGAGAAGTAGGTGCTCGTGATGAAAACTGGCTTGATGTTGCCCAGGATAGAATCCAATGACGAACGTTTGTTACTGCGGCGATGAAGTTGCGAGTTCCATAAGCCATAGAGTTAGTTAGTTAGTTAGTTTCTGCGACTTCCATTCCTTTAGCAAGTTGCTTGAAGATACCTGCATATGCTTACTTATTTTCTGTAGCTAATAAAAAAATGACATCGCCTTTCCATACATTCTGGTTTCAGAATGCTAACTTCCTTCTTTTTCTCTTTCGGTTCTAAACCGTCTGTGCCCATCCAACGTGCCCACTAGACGCTCCTTTGGACGTTCTCGGCTACTGACCATGGAGGATGGGGAAAGACCAAAATAGAAGGAAAGGGATGAAGGAGAATCTAAAGAATGAAGATGAAAGGGGAAAATGAAAAAGATAGGGAGGACACGCACGCAATAGTCAAGGGGAACTATCGGTGGTGAAAAGCGGGGAGAAAAACGCAAAAGGGTGGATTAGGGACACAGAGATTGGATTTGCAGTCTTCCTGCCATCCGGATTTACTCGTCAGTCAAAATTTTTTGTCCGGTCAGCCAAAAAGCTGCCCTCTTTTGCCATTTCATGCTCTTCTTGTTTCCGTTGAGTGACTGAGGACGAGGCGACTGGTGTGACTGGATTGACGCTAATCCACTCGTAAGATGAGAAAGAGAGGAGACAGTAGTGATTACGAAAGGGTAGTAAGCTTAATTTAAATTCGATTTATGTTAATACAACGTGCATATTTAGGTTTCAACATGTCTATCCGGTCACGACGCAGCAATGTTAAATAACTCGTTGATTATTTTATTAGTTATAACACTTGAAGAAACTATAAAAAACGCTAATGACAAGAAGATATTGTGGCCTACTGCATGTTGTTAAAGTTTGCATAAATATATTCAAGTATCCACTGTACGTGTCGGTATAAAAACTAATGTGTTTTCGCATTACGTGGAAAGAAAGTTGAACTAAAATCTGGAAATTAAAAGTATTTACGCGTACTAAACTTTAGACTTATAGATCTTTTTTTTTAACCTTTGCCATAATTCTTAAACTATATTATATAAGCGAATTCTAGGTCAAGTAAAATTTGTCATAGCTACAACTGAATATGGATTTTAGGTACTAGAACTACTTCAAAAGACGTTATTTTACTGACTTCACAAGTTCACGATGTTCTGTTGCGATAACAGGGCTATAAAGTACATTCCTTCATACTTCTACAATAGGAGGAGACCCTCAAAGATTTGTGACCATTGTTATTCCGCCTTGCTTATTTGACCTTCCATTTTGTATAAAGTCTTCAAGTTTCGTTATTTGCCCGTGATATGAAGTTATTTTGGTACACATTTGCGGGTGCTTTGAAAGTCGACTCAAGAAGAAAAATACTTAATTAGGACCATAAATTTGTCTTATAAGCTCTGTTTTATTAAAGTTTTACTCGACTTTTAGAATAAAATTAAAAATATAACCAAATTAGAAATTTAAAATAAGTAGGAACTTGATCACTGGAAATAATATTTAATGAGTTTTACAAGTCAAGTTTTATGCCTGAATAATTGACGTAACACATTAAAAAAAAAAATTCTCTTAAAGGTTTCAAATTATAATAAATCAACCTTTTCACACATATATTTTAAACCCTAAAACAATTTTATTTTCCATAATTTTTTTACTGTTTCTTTTAGTCAATATTGAGTTTAAATAAAACAAAACATTTAGAATATGTGCCGAAAACATTTTTATAATTTTGTCATAATAAATTTTGAACAAAGAATATATTAATGTAAATAATATTAATAATAATAATAGTGAAACAGCTTGTAAATTAAATGACTTTTAAATAAGAATCTTTCGAAGTTTAGACAAATGATCTTTAAAGTTTATTCTATTGGAGTGTTCGACGATATGTTGAACCAATCATATTTCTCTGAAGACAACTTACCTGTCTGTAAGCACTTTGTTCTTTTTAATGTTTTGGTATATCAAGTTTCTGAATTGTTCATTTGAATAATTAATATGGCTTGCACACATTCGACTTTTGGTCGCCGGAATTAATTGAAAGCATTTATCCCAAGAAATAACTACATGGAACTCACACATATTTCTCTAAGTTTGGAAAGGTTATCTCTTGCTGATTTAGGTCCTTTAGAACCGGTAATCATCTCAGTTCATTAGTTCATTTAAGTTTAGCCCACTCTACGAAGAGATAGTCAGTGAGGTAAGAATAAGTTTGTGCAATATATTGTCGATTGATGAAAGTGGTAAAATATGTTTAAACAGTGTCCCATTCTATTCCAACCTTTCCACTTAGGTTGATTAAGATTTCCTCATGAAATTCGGGAATTTTCATATATTTTTCGGGATACTGGGATAAAGCCCTAAAATTCGGGACATATGGTCACCGTACGTATACATCTAATGTATTTTTAATGTTGCACGAAATTTCAATGCTGCCCCTACAAATTCAAGCCTAGAGAGTTCAAACTTTCAGAGAAGAAAGTCCATAATCAATTCAAGAGATCGATCAATACTGATTTTTCATTTTCTTTTTTTGTTCACTGTTGAAAGAGCTTCATTGTTATAGGTTTTGATATTCACAACAACAACAATCAAGCGATTTAAATAATGAAGGAAAGCGAAAATAAAAAATCGACATTGATCGAACTCTTGAATTGGTTATTAAATTTCTTCCCTGAAAAATCTCTCTGCTTGAATTTGTAGGAGTAGCATTGAAATTTCGTGCAACGATAAAAATTCATACGGAGATAGTGCTGCCATCTTTTGTTGGAGATCGTTGCTTTATATTAATCTTAACACTATAGTGAATAGTGCTTCATAGAGAAATTAGCCTCATTTATAAAATAAGGCAAGAATTTCGAAGTGAATCAACGTATGTGAGGTCGAAATGAGAACATCCTTGTGTTATATGAGTCTTAAATATCTGGAAATATTCTCAACTAATAGAATAGTCGAATTATTCTCAACTAATAGAAAACGCACGCTTGTATACATGAGATCTGATTTCTATTTAAAACAGGACCGTTATTCAGCTGTGGTATCTAATTTCAACTTCCAAACAGAAGATGGACCAGAACTATTTGATTTATTGTTTCTGCATAAGAATATTAAACAACAGAATCAATATCAAGGCTTCCTTTCTGCGTGTTCCACCATACAAAACCAGAATAGGGAACACCGAAACATTTTACTGTACAGGCGACAACGGATATTGAAAGTAAAACACATCTGTGGAGATTGGGTGTTTTCTGCAATAAGATATTTGGTACGTCAGAAGCCAGATTAAAAGTCAATACTGACGGTGAGTGAACTTGCTTGTGCTGTTGCGCATATAAATTAAGCTGTATGCATGGCAAATGTTATACGTATAAAATGTAGGATATGTGACACTATAATCAGGCCCTATGTCCTGTTATTACTGCTAAATAAAACAATGAATCAATTTTAGTGGTAACTGCTCTCACGTACACATATTTTTTTTTTTAAATATACTTTACATTCCTCTAAAATTCTGAAATATGAATGGGGCAACTAATGACCAAAATAAGCCCTTTATTTTGGTTCCCGTTTTGCTTACGTTATTTTAGAGTGTCGTGTGGTAATAGGAAACGAATTTCGTCATTGAGAGATCCTGGTTCGGATACCCCCATGATGGTCACTATGATAATTTCCCTGCCTTGTCTCACAATTGGGTGGCTCTCTACAATAACTAAGTAAGGCAAGAAAACAAGTCTTGAGCAGAAAAAAAAAATCATTTGAAAATGTTGTCAGTGTGATGCAGTTTGAATACTTCGCATTACTTTGAATGTAAAGTGGTAGTATTTGAAAATGCCGTTGAAGGTAAAAAAAAAGAAAAAAAAGAAAAAATCGATATGGTTGTTTTTAAATGATAGATCAGGTCCTTCTCATTTACAGATTATGGCAGCTGATCAGCACAGCCAGACGAAAGAGATGCATACGATGTGCTGTTTAAATATTATACAGAGTCTTACATGAATCAAAGAAAAGTATTTTACAGTATTTTAATTTGGTAAAGAAAAAAAAAACTAGGAAAAGTCTGTAAATTTCTCGACGATGAAATAAAAACAGTAAAAAAAAAAAAAAGATAAGAGTGAATGCACAGCTCTTTTTAAATATTCTGGTGTTATTTTTGTATATTTTTTAGTTATTGTTATTAGTAGTAGTATCATTATCGATGTATGTCCATATATATCATCAGCCTTAAATTGTAAACAGGCTTATGTTTTCTATAAAATGTTAAAATGTGTGTGTGTGTGTGTGTGCATTGTGTCTGTTTATACGTGTTTTTTTTCTTTGTGTGGTTATGTGTACTCATTTAGTGTTTATTATTTTTCTTAATTATTATCCAATTATACTAGTATTAATATTGATAGCTTATTTAGATTTTGTATGTACATGGTTGAGTGGAAGAGAAGGCATTTGTGGCCTTAACTCCGCCACGGAAAATAAGTCAATAAATAAATTGTTTACAAACTGGTAGGGGATAAGAATAAATAGCCGTGAGTATTTTTCACAATTAATAAATTTTTATATCACAGGACGAAAGTGACCTAAGTGGCCAGAAGTCCGGTCATTGGGGCCCTGCGGGCCCAGTGACAATTTAAATTTACCTGACCTTGAAAGCTGTCACCAGGTGGAAGCACACGTATATATCGTCATGAGTCAGTGAACAGCCCCACCGATCGTTGAGGGCGTGTCAGTGGCGCGTTTTTTTGGCGAAAGGTCTTTCTGTCAAGGATATTCATAAGGAATTGCGTTCTTTGTATGGAGGAGAAGCGATTGTCACTTGTTTGGTCCGCTCAAAGCTCAACATGCGGTAAATGTTTCGAAGATGGTAGAGACATTGACCGAGTTGTGGCTGCGGCAGCAACTTAGATTTTTAAACAGCAGGTATTGGGATACTCATGTATTGCTTAGAGAAGTGTCTCAACGTTGATGTGGACAAAATCAAACTGGCTGTTATGTAAGTACGCATTTTCATTTATGTAGCCATTTGTAACTCTATATTTACCGACTTTCTCTCGTATAAAATTAAATTGTCGAATGAAAATAATCACTCAATTTGAATGCAGAATATTATAATACACAAGAGAAAAATGAATGTAATATTTTAACGCCTCAACCCTATAAGGAATGGATGCTTTCAAAGTTTGTGTGTTGTCTGTGTGCCTGTCTGTCTGTAATGCAAGCAGATCTAAACTGACTTCTGATTTCGATTTAGTGACCTTGATTTACCCGGCCGTCCAACCCGGTGACGATAAAACTTTTTGTAATTGTATTTCTTTACTATACGCACTCAACCTGTAATGCAAACTAGCATCTAAACGAAAGTACTAAAGCAGGTGAAAAGAAACTGATTTCAGATTTGAGCCCAGCAATCTCGAATTATTCATCTGTTTCCATCTGGTGGATTGCAAGACACCACATTTCCTTACAACATTCCAAGACACCACATTCTCTTAAAACATTTTAATGCTATATACACCTTATACTACAAACTCACTTCTGCTTGTTTTTTTAAACGGAAATCGAGTATCGAAAAAAACACACGAAAATTAGGATTTGAAATCTCCCCAAAAATCATGGTTTGAAAAAAAAACAGCAGATAAATTGAAACTTCGTTTGACTGAACTTGCAACTTATATATAATATAT
>JAGDQP010005349.1:14941-28362 GCA_022664845.1 Lepisma saccharinum
GGATTGAAGACTAGAAGGTTGGTGTACACACGTCATAAACTATGAAGCATGTACAAAGTGTGATTTGAATGGTCATAAAGGAAATTCAAAAGACTGCTAAAAAACCACAGTGGAAACAAATCTGTGAAGCGCGGGAAGAATCTTCAAGGCTAACATATTGTATAAGCTCACCTCCTTATAAGGTCATCCCACTCCCCTGGCGTGCTTCTGTTTGAAGTTAATTCAAGGGTTGCTAGGTTCTTACGAGGAAGCCATCAATCATTTTGTGGGCGGTAATGATTCTTCTTGTGGTCAGTAGGAGATCGGGGACTGCAGAAGTTTTTTTTTCTTCTTCTTGTTTTGTTACCTGTTAGCACCACCCAGACATGGTTTGATTATGGCTAATTAACTGGTGTGGTATGTGTTCCCAAAGTATAAAAGGATAATTAATTTCTTTTTAGCCGAAAATATATTTACATGACCGAGAAAAGTGATAAACGTGTGCAGCTGATGAAATGAATTTATGAAACGAAAGTTGGCAGTATTATATACAAGGAAATAACAATGGATATGAAGATCTGCTGTGTGTTTAATTTATTGATAATTGTAGAGCTTATTTGGTTGTTTAAGATGATTCATCGGCCCGTTCCCCGGATTCCTTTGCTTTTCGCTGATTATCAGATATCGATGTTGGTAGACGAAGGAACCGTTCACACGGAGATATATATTTTTCTTCTAGCGAAGGCGGAAGTTCTCAGTTAAAGAAATTAATCACAGGAAAAAAGTGTGTATAGAGGGACGGAAGTGGATAAAAAAACACATCTAATCTAGAATAGATACAATTTTTTATCAGTCCTCATTATTAGCAGAATTTTCTGTCCAGAGGAATGGAATACATTCATTTGAATTGTTCTTTGCAAACACGGCAATTTTTTCCACCTTTGCGAGAGGAATTCCTTGTTGGGAACAATAGTATCAGTCCTCTTTTCTTTTCCGCTTGTTATAACTGAAATGGTGGTTGGGGTGGGTAGTGTAACAGGTGCGAAGAAATTTCATCACCGTCGCTCATCTGAATGTTCTGGAAACGTGTCACAA
Organism: Lepisma saccharinum; assembly: GCA_022664845.1. Classification (NCBI taxonomy): domain Eukaryota; kingdom Metazoa; phylum Arthropoda; class Insecta; order Zygentoma; family Lepismatidae; genus Lepisma; species Lepisma saccharinum. The sequence continues at coordinate 16,016 of JAGDQP010005349.1, forward strand.
CTCTTCATGTTTAATGCTATTGGCGTTGACTGAATTATAGTGTAACTTCACTTTTCTGTCCAGACAGTCTATGGACATCATACTGTTCGAAACTCACAGTAAATACAAGTTTAAAATTATTCTAGTTGTGCGGCAAGATTTGTAAATCTGGGAACGTGAACGATTCAGCATGTTCTACACAAAACATTTAGACATACTGTAAACCTTATTCTATGACTGCAGTTGTCTCAATGCGTGAAGGATGAGATATTAATTACTGAGACATTAAACAAGCTGTAGGCTATTTATTTTTTGTTCACTTGTATATAATTCCTGCAAACAGACGATTGATTAAAGTCTAAATTGGTGTGGAAACGTACTAATATTGAATCGTTAGTACAGGCAAAATTGGCAGAGTGGTACGAGGAAACTATACAGAGATATTTGTTTTTGTACGATTGTGTTTGCTAGTTGTCGATTTACTTTATTCCTTCCTTGTAACTTCTGCGGAAAAGGATAATCACTTATTCACTTTACAAAGAAGAAAAATAAAGCAAAACAAAAGAAAAATTTCAAGTAGCTTAAAATGTCTTGAAAGCCATAAGTTTTGATGAAGTGTATATGCACTTATGAGCTTTATTGGCGTGGAGTAATATGCACATACGAAAATATTGAAATGAAAGTGGTTTTGTGTTTGTTTATTTTCTACCTTGTGTATTGCAACTGCTCTACGGTATTCATTTTGTGTCTGACAAACAACGATAATTAAATTCAGATGCAAAATTACAATGTAATAATTTTAAAAGGAGAAAACAACTTTGTCAAAGAGTTAACGAAGCCGAAGGAAAACATTTTGTTGTTTCAAATGGTACTGCAGAAGTTAAGTGGTTTGTATCTGCAAACTAGCATTTAAGCATGCGTTATTCTTCTCTCGATTTGTTTAAGCCACGAATCTTGTCAAGAACGATACGTTTACTTTCGCTGCATAAATCATTCCTCTGTAGCGAATGCCTACAGCAAGTTGTGAAGATTTAGTCAATGACTTTAGAGCGAAGCTAGTTCATCAACTATCCCATTAAAGCCATATTGTTGGTAACAGAAAAGGAAGGAAGGAAAAAAAAAAAAAAAACAATAACCACATAGTGTTTGAGCTGTTAGTAAAGAAGAGTTTGTTTACAATTGAAGAGAAACTAATTTACGAAGGCGTTCATTAGAAGCCTTTGTTAATTTCTATGGCACACCTCCTTATAATAGATGCCACTCCACCTACTATCGCCTTCAATGGCTTCGAGAACAGCGTTTGCGTCAGTTTTCCACAATAAAATAGACCCAGTAAGTGTCTTCCAAGGAAGTTTAATTGACGTACTTCGGGGATAATTCATATTCCATTAACTGCAGCACAGAAGAGGTGTTTTAGTAAGTGATTTTTATTGTATCCCTTAAAGCATGAGCAGAACAACATGGTTAATATTTGGAATGGACGAGAGTTGATTGTCTTCATTCAATGTAGAAGGAACGGCTTAATGGAAGGAGCTGGACAAAGCGAACAGGAAGTGCACTCTTTGTTACTTAATGTTAGTGGCTTATTGAAGTTGATAATAGTTGAAACATTCAGTCAGTAAAGAGAAGAGTATAGTTCGCACCCACTGTTCTTTTGTGATTTACAATGATGCGATTCATGGATGTTGGGCCCAGAACATAGGTGACCCGGCAATCCGTTGAGCCGATCTGGGAAATGTAATTAACTGGGAATTTCGGCGTCGTATTTTTCTTTGGGAGTAACATCTTCAGTCCTGGTGACCCCAGAAAGAAACACTGTTCAAATACAAGGAAATAATTAAATACTCTGCTTTGTCCTCTGGGTCAGGCCAGGTCCAAAACGTAGACCCGGTACAAATCTTGATCCGGTGGCCCGTTTCAGCTCTGGTCGAGCCCTGATTCTTTGTTTACACTTGTGGTATTTGAGAACTTACTATTTCTTTTGTACCTAAATGTGCATGATGATCACGTGATTAGTACGCGGCGGATATTGGTGTAAATGTTTACTTATGTGTATGCATTGTGTAGTCTCAGAACTAGGCCGTCACTCATTACGTTGCGGGATCGAATTCCGCCTGGGACATGGATGTTTGTGGATTTTAAAAGCATTTCACTCATATCATCGTGACGGACCGAAGTCCATGGTTACAAAAATAGCCCATATAAAATGGTTTTTGTAGTCCCAGAAGTGTGAAAGATTAATTCACAAGGAACCATCAATATTTGTTTATTTGACAATTTAACAGCTATATCTCCTTGTACTGTGTTGAGGAAAATTCAGTTACATAGTACTGTAGTAGCGTTATTTACGAAACAAAGCATGCCTGTGACGTTTTTCCAGAATGTATTTTTTTCCTGACATGTCAAATACTGTGATTCATCAAATACTGTGATACAAGTCGTGATTCATTGCAAGAAGCACTCTGGGCATTCTCATGAACGTTAGTCATTAATAAATACTTAAACACAATATCGCTATACCTACATGTACAAATACATACTTAGTAGGTTCGTTATACCAATAAAAGAGGCATTCATACATACAACTTTCACTTTACACCCAGTCCCCATAGTCCAGGGGTTACTGTCACTGAGTCTAATAGAAACCGCAGGGGTAGAATAGGTTTGATTTTCACTCAAATATCAGCCATCTTTCCAGGATTTTCCGAGTTCCACCAGAAGAATACCGGTATGGTACTTAGAGTATAGGCTCTGACCGATACTTTCTTCATCTTTGACTCCCAGAAGAGTACTTGTCGAGGAACATCATCCCGAAGATATGTGGAGGACTTCGGTCACAGCTGCCCTTTGCAGCCCATGGAAAACAGTTTCCTAAAATAAAACATCGCTTTGTATTCTAATTGCAGAAAAAATATGTCGTTGCCAAAGGGTGGGGTGGTTGTTGTTTGTTTGTTTTTGAGAAATACGTGATGATAGAAGGTGGAATAGAATTGTGACTATTCTTCTTAATTGAAAGCAAATTGAAACATCAATATTGTAGAAACTATTCATCTGTTGTTGCTAAAATTTGTGAACATGTTTCGCGAAGTTTCTTCACAGACGACGAGGTTTTGTGTAGATTTACTTACTCATCCGCGCACACACACACACACACCACACACGTAATAAAATGACGTATCGATTGTGTGCACAAGTGCACTATTATGAATAGATCTCCTGTTGAAGATGACTAGTATTTGTAGGCATTCAGGATTTTAAAAGGTCTTCGGTTATTTTTATTAGGAAAGTATTACTTGCAGTAATTATATGAGATGGGACTATGAATGTTTTATTTTAGATATAATGAAATAGAAATACTGCTTTTACGTATTTTGTCCGTTATTTTCAGAATGAAAATTATATTTTAGATTCTGCGATCTCTATAATAAATACCAATTCTATATAATCTTATAAAGTAGTTAAATAATAAATATTGTTTCGGAAATGTTTTATTGGTTCTTTCTGAAGTTGTATTGATATTTCCAATTTGTTTGGAAGTGTTATAATGACTCCTAATTATAGTGTTTTGCATCGGGACATACGAAACGTGAAATAAATGTTGTTTATGAACGGGAAAGGATTCTAGGGGTATGAGTTCTTCTTTTTATGTAATTTCAGAAAGAGAAGTAAAACAATCCTGCATATTAAGAAGGGACTTTTAGTACCTAAATTACTGCAGGATTGAAATTCATTATTGGTTCATTAAAAATTGTTGTACTAAAGTGAACGTATTTACTATGTGCAACTAAGATACATTCATTTAGTATAGCCCTATATAAAAATCCGATGAGGTCATCGAAGTAGTAAAACTTGTAGCAGTTAACTTGCATATATTGCAGACACTGGCTGTGATCATTCGTTTCTTCAAAACGGTTAACGTGAAAGTTCTCTTTAGAATATATCATTACAATCATCCACATATTCAACAATGTCATGTCACAATGAGTGATATAATTTACGACCGGAATGGGCCCACCGGTTGGCCGAATGGTTAACGTTACTCATTTTCTGGCTGTACTTGTGGTCCCAAATTCAAACTCGGTGGAAGTTCATTGATGACAGTGATTCGGTGTTCTGTTTTACAAAACTTTTAGGTCCTATCCAACAATCTCATCAAGCTTATAACAATTCAAACGAACAAGAATCGTTGGTATTGCTCATCATTTTAATGTTATTGGTGTCATGTTGATCATATAAGATGAAACTACTTCTAAGAAAACATGTATTGGATGTAGTTACTATATTATAATGAAGCATCGTAGAAAACTCGCGACCCATCCAGACTTGTAGAGCAGTAGGTAACGTCGCGGATTTTCTAACCGGTATTTGGGAGACATGCAGTTTCGAACCCCACTACTGGCTGGCTATACCGAATGAAGGTTTCAACGACTTTCTTCAGTTTCACTAGGCCGCTACCTTCCTCATCCCTTTACCGGAAGAGTGAGCGGTGACTGGCGTCATCCATTAGATATGCAAATTTACAGCAAGGATTTCAGAAAGCCAATAGCCAACATCAATTTTATTGTGGCATCATACGAGACAGCAGTTGACTACATTGTATGTGGGAGTAAGTCAGTCGGACATTGCCAATTTGTCGTTGATATATATATAATAACCTCGAGGGGTCGGTTTGTACATAAAAGCAGAATATCGAGTAATTACTCGACTTGTTAGATTTCGCATATTAAGTGGTTTTATTGCTGTAGGCTTTTTTTAAAACATTATTTTTTGGTGGTCTTTCCAAACAAGTGACCTTCAGTATGTAAATTGTGCGCGTGTGTGGCGATTTCAAAATTCCATATATGGATGGGAAGTTTAAAAATATATCCTTGTGTATGTTAGAGGAAGGGAAGAAAGATATGCAGGAAACCTCCTTATTCATCCTAAATGACAACTGCTGGGCAAATAATGTAGAAAGACCTTGATGCTCGGCGTGCGAAACAGATGCATTGTTCCTTATAGCGAGCGCTACAAGATTCTGGAAAGTCTTCCGCTTTCGGTTTCAAGACATACTAAAAAAAACTTGGTCATGTTTTCTTTTATGCACACTCGTTAAAAACTTGTGTCCCCCCTTCTTACAAAGTACCGTATAAATGTAATATTTTTTTTCTTTTTCTTTCGAAACTGTCTGTTCCAGATGGTTGACAAGAAACTCTCTTAGAGTTTTAGTAAACATAATTAATGGAAAATGAATATTGTCATTAACGTAAGATTCTTGGTCCTTTCTACAACAACGGATTACGTTGTCAGCGCAACGACTCTTCATCGCTGTCTGTGTCTTTTAATACCAGATTTCACTATTTCAAACAGCAGCATTACAAAATTGGATGCCCCTACCAGCTGGGACCTATCTCGGGACTACTCGCACCGAAATCAAGTCTTAACTACTTGTCTAAACAGGAGCTCAAAATTAATGTACAATCAGATTCATAGAAAATGGTGGATCGATACAGTCTGTGAAGTTATGACAGTACCGAGCCAACATTTTGTGTAAATTTCACATTAACGTTTCACACATCGTGTTTGCTACGGTATTGCGAAAATGTGTTTGGAGCATTTTCTATGTCTTGATCAGCCATTTTCTATGAATCTGAATATGCATTATCTGTTTAGTGTGTAGGCATTTGACTTAGCCCGTCGCAAGTGTGAGGGATTATCGTTTTTCGACGATCACATCATTTGTAGAGTCGGACAAGATGATCTTGCGGTGGTCATGATGGCCGACGAGAGCTGTTTTCGAACACTCGTCATCCTTGCAGTGATGATCCAAAATCTGTAAACTTCTGGACTACTCTTCAAGGCTTGGTGCGAGATTTACCATTAGGAATTTAGTTCTAAGTACAGTATTTAGTTCAGAGCTTACACAATATTTGACGGGAAAGAAATACAATAGCTTTGTCTCCAATTATTTCTTAGTAGTGTAATATAAAAAACTGCCATTATTTTAAGCTGAAAATAAAGTTACAGCTATACATAAATCTAACGCATTAACTGTTTTGTTACCTATTGACTCGAATATAAGCACCCTGTAAAAAATTGGGTCGGTTTTGGGAATCCGTTTATTACGCGAATATAATCACCCCTATGCGATCAGTAGCCATGGATCGTCAGTTAGTAACTCGGTTCGGTTCGTTCAGTATATTTCTGAGTGTTGGAGCCCGGGCCTTCGAGTGAAGTTCTACCGTTTGTCCGAAAATATATTTTGCTATTACAAGTATCCCTAAAGAATTTTAGCGTTAGCATATTATTTTTAAAAGGGGCTTATATTCGAGTAAATACGGTAACCATTTATATTTGCCAGAAGGAAACTTATTAATTAATACTATGACACAAATGATGCGCTGGTGCTAATCTGAAGAACAGACTGTATAGAGTACAATGAAGTCTTTCCATCGTGTAACTGAGTTTTGATGTGTCATATTTAGTTGTAAAAATTACTTGCTTGCTTCCCGTGATTGAGAACACTATCACCTAACTCACGTTAATATATATATTTGTTTCAAAATTCGGTGTAATTTATGTTTATTGTTTGATAATTCAATCAACAAGTATTCTGTGACTTTTATAAATTGAAATTCATACAATCTTTTCCTCTTTTATTACAGGTGAGTGTGAAGGTGATGGATGACCAAGTGAGAAATTTCCTTCAGAAACGTGAGTTTAGACACCCACATAATTAATGCTGTCCTAAGATTTTTGGATTGAAGATAATTCGTCAGCAGTTTTTGTTTTTTAAAATAGAGTTGAGGAGAAAAGTTAACTGGTCTGAACGCAGTTGATGAACGTTGTAATCTCCTTTGTAATTTAGTGGTATTTCCGAGCGATTTAGCAAGTTACTTTTTTTTTTTTTTTAAGGCTTGCTTTTACCGGGATTACAGTATTCTTCAATTTCCGTTGTTATGGAAAACATATACACGAATGATATTTATGGGTTGTCCATATTCAGAGGAGAATATAAGAAACCAATCAAATCGTTTCTTATAAAATCATTGTTTTGCAAGGAACTATCATTAGTTTTGTTGAATGTATTTCAATTAAATTTGATTTCCGGTATTTCAATGGACATTTTTGTGGCGAAGTGGATGCAGAAGAATCTGCCTTACATTTGAAGATGAAATGATGATAGTTTGGGTGAGGAAAGGAATGTTGGTTAGGAAGTGAAAAGAAGCGAGGAGAATTAGGGAAACGGGAAATAAAGCGATGAACTGGAATAGTGGATTGAGCATAAATGAGAAATAGGAAGACATACTGGGAAGAGAAGAGAGGAGAAAGTATTTTTTTTTTTTTTTTAAATAAGGACTGTTCTGTATCCCTTCTTTTTTTCCTTAAGTTTCATTTTTATGATTTATTAGTTCACAGTAAAAAATAGCTGTGTTAATTCCACATAATGCGGTGTCCCAGCGTGACTACCACTTTTGTGTGTTAAATAAACACAACATATGGTGTTGATTTCGGTACTGGGAGAAAAAAAAAAGTTCCGGCTGCAGCTAGATTTGAACATGGGTTGTCCAGTTGGAAGTCGAGCATCTTACCGACTTCGCTAAATCGTCAGACGGAAAGACCACTAGATTGAAAAAAATATTTAAAAAAAAATGTTGCTGAACCCCAAATACAAGCAAAGTTACTCTCACGATTTATGCCATGATTTAATCACTTTTCCATTGGTCAATTAGGAAACATAAACCCCATTTACTGAGAATATGTTCCATTTCTATGATAGCAAGCGCAGCATTTCACATGTTGTTACGATAAGAAAGCAGGAATGCTGCTCAAGTGTTTGGCTGTCGCCATCTTGCTTGCTTTCATAGAAATAGAATATTCTCAATGAATGGGATTTCTGGTTCTCAATTGACAAATAGGATGTGATTAAACCATGGAATAAGTCGTGCAAGTAACTTAGTTTGCTTTGGGGATTCAGCAACATATATTTGATCCCATACACTGTTTAAACCTATAGTGTAGTCGTTTAATTCAAATGTTGTTCACTAATTAACGTTTGCATTTAGTTATTTCTGTCTGGCGATTTAGCCAAGTCGGTTAGGCGCTCGACTTCAAATTGAGCAACCCATGTTCAAATCTCACTGCAGCCGTATCTTCTTTTTCTCCCAGTACCGAAGCCAACACTGTGTGTTGTGTTGATTTAACACAGAAAAGTGGTAGTCACGCTGGGACACCACATTGTGTTGAATCAACTCAATTTTTCATATTATTATTATTATTATTATTATTTTTTGCTAGTGTTATTTCTTTTTACCCATTAAAACTTGTATTTTTGACTTTCTTCATTTATTCCTGTTTCTTCAGTTTAATGAAGATTCTTTCTTTTCAACGTGCTTTTTGTTTAGCAATGTTTGAGGCGAGAATCCTTTCACACAAGGTCAACTCTGTAATTACAAATTTTGCCATTCATATATTTAGCTCATTCACATAAAACCCTCCATCCTTAAATTCCTGTGTTCTGTCTTTCATAGACACAATGTTTCGGCATTTGCTTGCTTTATGCTTCGTGTAGTAACATTCAAAACTCCAACTTCAACATCGACATTCGACACCAGAAACACGGACACAACCAAGCAGACAAGAAGTTGCCTTCAAATAGGAAAGCACGAGTCGGGCATTCTTTATCGAACAAGACTCATTTGAGATAATGTGGAATTCTACGCTGTAAATGTTGTTTGCTACTGGAATAAAACAATCCGATATTTTTTTTTTTCGTAAAACAACATTGACCTATAATTTCAGAAATTAAGTTAGTAGGGAAGACAATCGCTTTATTTCGTTTAAAATGCTGAAAATAGTTTTAATCGTGAATTCAATCCTTGTTAATTTGCCACGTAGCCTGCAATACTCGGCTACCAGTAATGCTACTTCTTAGAAACACTGATATACGTGTTATTTGCGTATGCGAATATTGCCTGTCTCTATTTATTAGTTATTTTTTTTATTTCTTTGTGGCTTATTTATTTACTAGCCGAAGTCCCCGTCCGTTGGTGCGGGGTGAGTAAAATACGTTGGCAACACTAATAATTGTACTACAAATACCACTTCTACTGCTACTGCTTAGGCTATAACTAATACTACTACGGCATCATGTTCTCGTAAGATAAACGACATAGTTTAATTAAGACGGAAGTATTTTTTTTTTTATCGTATCACACACTTACCTAGCATGAGAAATATCAGATAAGGTTGTGATGTATGCCAACATCAGTGATTTATCTTCTCTTTAAGAGGTCTGTTGGCAGAGAAAATTGTGCCAAGTAAGAGAACAATAATTAATGTTCAGTATCATTTGACATACAAAATTATTTGTACTTTATTATATATATTTGTATATAAATAGATCGATATTATCTTTGCTATAGATTGGAATGTAATTCGTCATGCACTTAGAAAACAGTTAAATCACTTTGTTGGATAATAATAATAATAATAATAATATGTTTGTTTTCTTAGACTGTGTTTCAGAATTCCGCTTCCATCTAAATTATCTTAATTAGAAAATTAAAAGTTTGATTTGTTTACGACAAGTTGTAGTCTTCCTAGTAGATGTGTACGTCAAACTCTTAAGATAATAGCGTAAAAGTGGTTTTTGAAACTTAGTTAAAACATACGTCCTATTACATGTATCTTACTTGTACTTGAGGTGTTTTTTCTTCTTCTACATTTTAATGTTCATCCCTAAATCATTATTTTATAGCCGATTTTGCTTCACACGTGAGAACAAATATGTTAGTTAAGTCTGTATAAAATTTGGCTATCTGGAAATGCTAGTTATACGTGATTTTAATAGGCGTTCAAGAAGTCATAATACTTCGCGCGTTTTCAACAACTTTGCTTGCTGTGAAAAATGTAATGTATGTACTAACTTTAACTAACTAACTAACTCTATGGCTTATTGAACTCGCAAGTTCATCGCCGCAGTAACAAACGTTTGTCATTGGATTCTATCCTGGGCAATATCAAGCCAAATGTACTAACTTGCTCAATTTATATATTTCTGAACTCGAATCTGTTTATATTGTCAGGGACGAAGGTTTCAAAGCAGGAATTTCTTTCTTTCTTTCTTTGATTTATTTGTTTCTTTCGCAGCGATTGTGTATAAATATAATGTCCTGCACGAAGAGAGAACTTATTGATTCCAATAGTGCAAATTTTATATGCCCTATACACAGGGTGGTGGTTGGTATTTACAGGGAAATTTCCCCGTTTACTGATTATTGGTATAACCGCTCTGGAAGGATCATAGGATGACTGTATGAAAGTTTCCGGAATACAGGTAAAAATCCCGTTATAACTATTTTTTACAGGACCGGCAATTTTATTTCGTTATGACGAAAATTCGTTGTAATGAACATTGTATTGAAGAACAAGAATTCGACGGGGATGTCGCAACAGCTTCGTTCTAACAAAAAATCTCGTTATATTGACGTTCCTTGCAAAGGAATTTTACCTGTACATTCTTTTTGAATTGCGAATATAGAACTGTATTGCATCGAGTACTTATTGAAAAGGCGTCGTCGTCGTCTTTTTCATGATTATGATTACTATATTCCATTAAACTTGTCTGCAATACCTTCGGAATACTTTTCTGTGGGAGGTAGTAATGTCGACAAGCCGTAAGGAGTAATTTGGCATCATAAAAAGATCATTTCTTTTGTTGTTGTGGCTTTAATTATTATCTTCACATGAAAATTTTGCCTTTTTCAACCAATAGCAACAACAACAACAACAACAACAACAACAACAACAACAACAACAAAAAAGCATTACAAAACATTCACGCTCTTATCATACCCTTAATTTTCTCGTGATATTTGTGCATTGCATTCGCTATGTGGTTAAATGTAAAAATAAATTCTAGATGCCATTACAAGGTGCAATTCTATTTCACTTCTTACATAACATTGGCATTCCTTGGGCGCACGGAAAGCTGTAAAAAGAGAGTGTACAAGCCACATGAAATTGTTAGTTGGTCAGTATTTATAGGTTGATTACCATAATTAGAGGTTATGAAGTATGAAACATATACAGATGATATAAATGCTAGTTAAGTTGTAAAGTCAATTTTGTAAATGACTTTCAAGAAAGCAAATGAGATCGTTGGGGAATTTGATGTTTATTTTAGAATCCTACCATAAAACTTTTGAAGGTTGGGAGGGATACTCAAAGTTTCTTGGAATAAAGTGATTTTTCCATTCGCAATAATGCTACTTTATTATTATTATTATTTTATCTGCCGATAATATTTTATGGTTGCGAAAGTAACAGTACTACCGTGGCAAATGAACATAATTTTCAAACGTTTGTTGAAAATTGGGTCTTGAGGAAGTTACACAAGCCGTCGTGGGACCGATATCAGCAGTACATGTAGCCTGGACGGGAAGTGAAACTAACATATTCCATTGTGGTTGGGAAACCAATGGGAAAGAGGTTATTGGGAAGACCAAGGCGTCTTTGGGAGGACAATATTAGAAGGGATCTTCGGGAGGTAGGCTTGTTTTGAATTTATTTATGTCCTTTAGGCATCTCAGGCTCACACCGTCGAGTGGTAGCCTAGTAGGTGTTCGTGATGAAAACTGTCTTGATCTTGCCCAGGATAGCATCCATGACGAAGAATTTGCGGGTTGTGTAAGCCATAGAGTTATTGTCATTATTAACATTCATCATCGTGATTGGTGTTCAATGACAATTGGAACCTCCATTTATTTATTTATTTATTTATTTACGTCTTTTTACCCACTCATTGGTGCATGCAAGATACGTACAGTTGTAGTATAAAAAGGATTTTTAGAATAGCAAAATACGGCTTACTGGAAATGCCTCGACTTTTCGTATTAGTAGCAACAAATGATCAGCTGTGAAATATGCACAAAAATTGCCTGCACTGCTGTTAGATCAGTAGTAGAGGAAACGTCACGTAAGCAAAATATCGGGTTCTTATTGCCTGCCCAGTTAAAGCGGTCCTCTTTGTACCTTTTCAAGTTTATTGTATTTATTCCCCTTGGATGTGGGATGAACTTAGAATATAGCGTTTGCATTTTGAGTCAGTATCTTTGTTTTCTGAAATTTAATCGAGATTGGACCATTATGAAAGAAGTTCTATATTTTAATATTTGTTTAATATTTTAATTACTACTTCTATGAGTTCCCACCAGGACCACGCACACAAAAACGAATATTCGAACCATTTGGACAACTGCGACTTCCGTCATTTTGACTCAAATGGCAAAACCTGAAAATGACCGTCATTTCAAAAAGATTATATGTTCAAGTTTATTTTTATTATTATTATTATTATTATTATTATTATTATTATTATTATTATT